>ML335144.1:0-41200 GCA_005239505.1 Nicotiana paniculata | reverse complement strand
GGTTCTACCAAAACCCTAGATTAAAGAAGTTAGCTAGACATGTTCATAAGAATCAAACTCAAAATAACTTGCATAATTGAACTACAAAGTAATGAATAAAAGATGTAAAAATCAATGTTTTGTCACTTCAATGGTTTTCTCTCTTCAAATCCTTCGTCTCCTTCTGATCCTCTTTAAGTTGTGTTTTATGGGTCTATTTATAGGTTTAGGACAAGCCTTAAACGTGTAGGAGACTTCTATTCCAACCGGGAAAGACTTAAACTCGTCAAAACTCGGAATTGACCGAAACAGGGGCCTGGCGTTTGGGCCCTGGCGCCTGGCTAACGCCAGGCTAAGGCTAGCGTTCGGGCTCTAACACCTGGCTAACGCCAGGCTAAGGCTGCCATTTGGACTCTAACGCCTGGCTAACGCCAGGCAGGGTCAGGCGTTTGGGCTCTGGCTCCCGGCTATAGCCTGGTGTACTCCTCCTCGCCTCTTGAGCGTATTTTCGATGTATTTGCATCCATTTAGCTCGGTTTCCATCTCCAATTCACCTACACATGAAATAGACTCTATTATGCACATAAAAAGTGTATTTTTATTATTAACGAACATAAAATGTAGGGCATATAACATGTTAAACCATGAATTCTAGCCTCGCATCAATACCCCAAGTTGAACCGTGCTGAAATCCAAAACATGGGACGGGTCACCAACATACTTCCAAAGCATTGAAACATGAAACACCGGATGCTCACTCGACAATCTAGGTGGCAAAGCAAGTCTATAAGACACCTCCCCTACCCTCTGAAGCACCTCGAACGACCCAATGAACCAGGGCCTCAACTTGCCCCTTTTCCCAAACCGCATAACACCCTTCATGGGTGACACCTTCAGCAGAACCTTCTCCCTAGCCATGAAAGATACATCACGGACCTTCATGTTCGCATAGCTCTTCTGCCTAGATTGCGCCGTGAGAAGCCGCTTCTGAATCAACTTCACCTTATCTAAAGCATCCTGCACTAAATATGTGCCCAAGAGCCTAGCCTCACCCATTTCAAACCAATCGACTGGCTATCTACACCTCCTCCCATATAAAGCCTCGTACAGAGCCATCTGAATACTCAACTTATAACTATTATTATATGAAAACTCCACGAGTGGTAAAAACTAGTCCCATGAACCCCCAAAATCAATAACACAAGCGCGCAACATGTCCTCCAATATCTGAATAGTGGGCTCGGACTGCCCGTCCATCTGGGGGTGAAAAGTTGTGCTCAACTCGACCTGAGTACCCAACTCTCTCTGCACGTCCCTCCAAAACTACGATGTGAACTGAGTGCCTCTATCAGAAATGATGGAAACTGGAACGCCATGCAACCGAACAATCTCCCGGATATAAATCTCAGCTAACCGCTCCGAAGAGTAAGTAGTACCAACAGGAATGAAGTGCGCGGACTTGGTCAGCCGATCCAGAATAACCCAAATAGCGTCGAACTTCCTCGAAGTCCGTGGGAGCCCAAAAACAAAGTCCATGGTGATTTGCTCCCACTTCCACTCCGGAATATCCAACCTCTGATGCAATCCACCTGATCTCTAGTGCTCACACTTGAACTGCTGACAATTGAGACACCGAGCTACAAATCAAACAATATCCTTCTTCATCCGCCTCCACCAATAATGCTGTCGCAGATCCTGATACATCTTCGAGGCACCTGGATGGTGGAATACCGCGAGCTGTGGGCCTCCTCAAGAATCAACTCCTGAAGCCCATCTACATTAGACACACATATCCAACCCTGCATCCTCATCACACTATCATCACCAATATCTACATCCATGGCATCACCTCACTGGACCATATCCTGAATAACGAGCAAGTGTGGGACATCATACTGACGCTCTCTGATATATCCAACCTCACAAGCTGGCCCGCTAAGGTCTGAACATCAAGTGCTAAAGGTCTCTCTGCTACTGGAAGATATGCTAGACTCCCCAAACTCTCTGCCTGGCGACTCAAGGCATCGGCCACTACATTAGCCTTCCTCGGATGGTATAGAATAGTGATATCATAGTCCTTGAGAAGCTCCAACCATCTCCACTGATGCAAATTCATATCCTCCTTCTTAAACAAATGTTGCATACTACGGTGATCAGTAAAAACCTCACAATGAACCGTATACAAATAATGACGCCAAATCTTCAAGGCGTGAACAATGGCTGCTAAATCAAGACCATGCACTGGATAATTCTTCTCATGAGTCTTCAACTGGCGCAAGGCGTAGGCAATCACCCTACCCTCCTGCATCAATACACAACCAAGGACTATCCTCGACGTCTCACAATACACGGTATAAGAAACTGAAGTTGATGGCAACACTAACACTGGAGTTGTGGTCAAAGCCGCCTTGAGCTTCTGAAAGCTCTACTCACACTCGTCCGACCAATTGAACGGAGCACCCTTCTGGGTCAATTTGGTCAAGGGCGAAGCAATAGAAGAAAGTCCCTCCACAAAGCGACGGTAATAGTCTGCCAAACCAAGGAAGCTCCTAATCTCTGTAGCTGAGAACGGTCTGGGCCAACTCTGCACTGCCTCTATCTTCTTCGGATCTACCTGTATACCCTCACTGGACACCACGTGCCCCAAGAAAGCTACTGAGCCAATCCAAAACTCACACTTGGAGAATTTTGCATAAAGCTTCTCCTCCCTCAATCTCCGTAATACAACTGTCAAATGCTGAGCATGATCCTCCTGGCTACGAGAGTACACCAGGATGTCATCAATGAATATAATAATAATAAAGGAATCCAAGTATGGCTGAAATACATTGTTCATCAGATGCATGAACGCTGATGGGGCATTGGTCAGCCCAAAAGACATCACCAAAAACTCATAATGGCCATAACGGGTCCTGAAAGCTGTCTTAGGAATATCTGAATCCCGAATCTTCAGCTGATGATACCCAGATCTCAAATCAATCTTAGAGAACACCCAGGCTCCCTGAAGTTGGTCAAACAAATCATCAATACGAGGCAAGGGATACTTATTCTTTACTGTAACCTTGTTCAATTGCCTGTAGTCAATACACATTCTCGTGGAACCATCCTTCTTCTTCACAAAAAACACTGGTGCACCCCAAGGAGACACACTAGGCCAAATGAACCCCTTATCTAGGAGTTCCTGAAGCTTCTCTTTCAATTCCTTCAACTCCGCCGGTGCCATACGATGCGGTGGAATAGAAATAGGCTGAGTGCCTGGCACCAAATCAATACCAAAATCAATATCCCTGTCAGGTGGCATGCCTGGCAGGTCTGCAGGGAACACATCCGGAAAATCACGGACCATATGAACAAAATCAATAGTGGGAGTCTCAACACTGACATCCCTCACAAAATCCAAATACGATAGACACCCTTTCTCCGCCATACGCTGAGCCTTCAGGTATGAAATCACCCTACTCGGCACATAATCAATGGAACCTCTCCACTCAACCCTCGAAAACCCCGGCATCGCTAAGGTCACGGTCTTAGCGTGACAATCTAGAACATCATGACATGGAGAAAGACAATTCATGCCCAATATCACATCAAAGTCAACCATGCTAAGCAATAACAGATCCACTCGGGTCTCTAGACCCCCAATAGATACCACACATGACCGATACACGCGGTCCACAATAATAGTATCGCCCACCGAAGTCGACACATAAACAGATGTAACTAAATACTCACGGGGCATATCCATAAAATGAGCAAAATATGACAAAATATAGGAATACGTGGATCCAGGATCAAATAAGACCGAAGCATCT
The DNA here is from genome assembly GCA_005239505.1 of Nicotiana paniculata. Lineage (NCBI taxonomy): Eukaryota > Viridiplantae > Streptophyta > Magnoliopsida > Solanales > Solanaceae > Nicotiana > Nicotiana paniculata. Next base: position 37,409 of record ML335144.1, on the reverse strand, counting down.
CGGTGACAAACTGAAATAATACTTGTAATCACTGCATCTGAGGCCATAGCATCTGGTCTGGCTGGAAGTGCATAAAAATGGGCCTGACCTCCACCTGATCGACCTCCCCCTTTAGGGCGACCTCTAGCTGCCTGACCTCCACCACTAGCTGCCTGGGAGGGGGGTGTGGTGAATTAACTGGAGCTGAAGTCGAGGGCTGACCCCTCGACTGAGATGGACCACTATGAAGACGAGGACACTTCCTCCATACGTGCCCAAACTCTCCACGCTCGAAACAACTCCCTAGTGCTGGAGACGGGGACTGAAGGGAACCCCTACCACCAGGATAACCACTAGAAGAACCAGGAATAGATGAACCCTGAACCGATGGTGCACGAGATGAACTCTGGGCTGGAAGGGCACTCAATGATGAGTGACCCAGATGAGAACTGCGGGGACCATTCCCCGATGATGCACTACTATAAGCTGGGCGAGTTTGCTGAGCATACCTAAATGGGCGGCCTCTGCTATGCTGAAACTGACCTCTAGAGGGAACACTACCAAAGCTACCAGATCCCCGAGGCCTCTTGGCCACCCTCTCATCTCTCTCCTGGCAACGACCTAACTCGATCTCACGGGCAATATCAACAACCTACTCAAATGTAGAACCTGATACCCTCTCTCTGGTCATAAGAATCCAGAGCTGATATGTGTAGCCATCCACGAACCTTCTGATCCTCTCTCTCTCTATAGGAACCAACCAAACAACATGACGGGATAGCTCAGAAAATCTCATCTCATACTGCATCACAGTCATATCATCATAACGCAACTGCTCAAACTGCCTGCACAACTCCTCTCTGCAGTACTGTGGAACATACTTCTCTAGGAAGAGAGTGGAAAACTGCTGCCAGGTAAGGGGCACTACACCAACAGGCCAACGCCTCTCATAAGCACCCCACCAAGTAAAAGCAGCTCCTGAGAACTGGAAAGTAGTGAACGAGACCCCACTGGTCTCCAATATACCCGTTGTACAAAGAATCCTCTGACACTTGTCTAAGAAACCCTGGGCATCCTCGCCCTCAGCACCACTTAAAGTCGAGGGCTGAAGTCTACCAAACCTCTCCAATCTACACTGCTCGTCATTAGGCATGGCTGGAATCACATAGTCCTGAGCAGGAGAAACCGGCTAAACTGGAGGTGCCTCCGGTGGATGAAGTCCCTGAATAACCTTCTAAGGTGTGCGGCCAGCAGGAGTCAGAGTGCCTCCCCCGTCCTGAGAAATAGCAGCAGTAGTAAAAATAGCGACCGCCTGTGAAAGACTGGTGCACACGGTCAAAATCTGAGCCAAGGTCTCCTGAAGATCCGGAATAACAATAGGCACTGTCGGTGCCTGGGCCGGTCCCGCTGGAACATCTATGGCTGGGACCTGATCTGGAATTACATGTGGGTCTATGGGTACTGCCCCGGCTGCTATGCAGCCTACACCTCTACCTCTACCATGGCTTCGATTGTTGCCTCGATCCCTCGTGGGTCCCACTAGTGGCTGATCGCCCTGCCAATAGCACGTGTCCTTACCATCTGTGAGAGAATGAAACAACAGAAGTTTAGTTACTAGAATCAACAGATTCGCACGACAAGAATTCAAGATATTGAGATTTTTCCTAAGGGTTCTGCATCCTCTCAAAGATAAGTACAGACGTCTCTGTACCGATTCGCAAGACTCTACTAAACTTGATCATGACTGGTGAGTCCTATGCAACCTAGGCTCTGATGCCAACTAGTCATGATCCCAAAACCACCCTGGTCGTGATGACGCCTATCGCGATATTAGGCTAGCCATTTAACTACTTATAGCATAAGGAAACCTTTCGTTCAAAACATTACTAATCCAATATTTCATAAAAAAAATTCGTTTAAGCATTCAAAGCAATCAAGGATATACAAAACATTTAATACAGCCAAATATCTCGGAGTCACTAGTCATGAGAAACTAAACTAAAGATACAAGTTTGGGAAAATAGGCTATAAAAAAAAGTAGGAAGGAGAAAGGCAAGGTTGCGGACGTCGTGCAGCTACCTCGCAAATCTCTGAAACACCTTGACACAGGGAAGATCAACTCTCACACTGATGCCTTGGCACCTAAATCTGCACATAAGGTGCATGGAGTAATGTGAGTACGCCAACTCCGTAAGTAATAAATGTAAATAAAGGCTGAGCAGTAAGAAACACATAAATACACGTCATAAATTCACAGTAAGTACAATCTTTCTTTCCAACAGTACATATATGTCAAATCATCACGCTTAAAAACCGAGTTCAGTAAAAGTTTTTTGAGAATATTTTTCCAACAGTTTCAACAGAATTTCAAGAATTTTAGAGTAAAAGTGATGAAAATCATAAATAGCCTCTCGGGAAAAACGTGTATCATAAACCGCCCCTCAGGCATAACATCACTAAGAATCATCCCCTCAGGCAACCTCGCAATCACTCATAATCAACCCCTCAGGAAACCTCACAGCCACTCATGCCTCCCCATCACTCGTCACTCGTCACTCAGCACTTAGAACTCGCACTCAGTAGGTACCTGCGCTCACTGGGGGTGTACATACTCCGGAGGGGCTCCTACAGTCCAAGCTCTATAAGAAGCCATCTCGTGGCATAAACAATCAGGCCTTTGACCTCTCATATATCATAAATCAGTACAACATGTTGCGGCGCGTAACTAGATCACATGATATCCTCAGAATACAGGCCCTCAACCTCACTCAGTCAAAAACCTCTCAAGCCACTCGGACTATCAATAAAATAGGGTGCCCAGCCTAAAATATCATTTTTATGCATCAAATGGAGTAATTGACTGAGTTTCGAAATCAGTAAAACATAGCATGACTGAGTACAAATCTTAAATCAACACAGTGAGGAAAGAGTAGTAAAAAACCCCTAAGGGTTCAAATAGCTTTGCACGATGCCCAAATATGGCATTCATCCCAAAACAAAGTAATATTTTTGAAAACACAAAGTATCATATAGTTTCCATTTAAATACTAAAACGACCCGGTCGGTCATTTTGAGAGTTAGTGCCCCGATCCCCTAATAACTGCTTTCCCCATGTTTATATCTGCTTATGAGACTTGTTGGAATGATTAGTCGTGAATTTGGGAGAGTTTTTGGACACATAGTCCCTATATATGAGTTTAAGCTTTAGAAATCGGACTGTAGTGGGAACTGTGTGAAGACGGATCTAGAATGGAATTTCGTCAACTCCTTTAGATCCGTTGGGTGATTTTCGGGTTAGGAGCGTGTCCAGATTGTGTTTTCGAGGCCTGTAGTAGATATAGGCTTCAATTGGCGAAAGTCAGAATTTTGGCGATTTTGGCCGATAGGTGAAATTTTGGTATCAGGCTCGAATAGAGTTCCGGGAGCGGCTTAGGTACGTAGTATTATTTATGACCTGTGTGTAAAATTTGAAGTCCTTCGGACTTGTTTTGAAATGTTTCGGTATCGGTTGTGGATTTTGGAAATTTCATAAGTTCTTAGGCTTGAATCCATGCATAATTGGCGATTTTGATGTTATGTGATGTGTTTTGAAGGCTCAACTAAGTTTGGATAAGGTATTGGGACTGGTTGGTAGGTTTGGTTGAGGTCCCGTGGGCCTCAGGGATATTTCGGATGCTCAACGGGATGATTTTGGACTTAGAAACCAGCTAAAACATTGCTGGTTCTGGTGTTTCACACCTACGGATGGGGAGCTACAGGTGCGGACACGCAGGTGCGGTGGAGGGTGTCGCAGGTGCGGTTTTGGTCAAAGTCATCCAGGCTCGCAGGTGCAAACAGGGTTCCGCAGGTGTGCAGTTGCAGATGCGGCCCCAGTTCATTTAGTGAGTTTTTTCACCTGCGATGTATTTTCCGCAGGTGCGGTCCAATGAGTCGCAGGTGCGGAATTGCTGGGTTGTTTATACAAAATCCGAGGGTTTGAAATTCATATTTTCTAAAACGATTTGGAGCTCAGGTTTTGACGATTTTAGGTGGGTTTTGAGGAGAAGATTCATAGGTAACGATTCCTAACCTTATTTCACTGGTATATCATTAATCCATAGTAATTTTGTCAATCTAATCAATGAATTTGGGTAAAAATCATGAAAATGGGAGGAAGGTTCCCCAAATAGAAATCCGAGAATTTAATGAGATTTGACGTCGGTTTTCGATGATTCTTGTTCGAGTGAGTTCGTGAGTGAATGGGTGTTCTAAATTTATAACTTTCACTCGATTCCGAGACGTGGGCCCGGGGGAATTTTTGGGCAATTTTCCTAATTTCACGTATTAGCCTTGAACTAATTAGCTAGATCAATTTCTTACAGTGATATTTACATTATGCAATTGAATTGAATAGATTTGGGCCAATCGGAGTCGGGTACTCGAGGCAAGAGCGTGGTTTTGAGTTGAGTAGAGCAGTCGAGGTAAGTGGCTTGCCTAACTCTGTTTTGGGGACTTCACCTTAGGTTGTTTTGATACTATATGTTGAATGGGTGCCGTGTACGTGAGGTGACGAGTACGTGCACGGTCCATTGTTGCAAAAACTCCATTTTCCCCTTCCATGTCATAAATCATTTCACTCTTATTTCACTATTTAATGTGCTAATTGTGTAGTTTAGATTAGGAAGGAGCATGTCTACCTGTTTTACCTGAATTTCCTATTTGATACGATGTGCACCATGTTTAGTTAGTTCTATCCTTTGTCTTGCCTGTGACTTTTCTCTTCAACTGTTTAAATAACCTTATCCGGCATTCATTTTCATTTCATATTTAAATTGGGACTACAGACGTATTTCGGAAGATCCCCCTGTACTGCATATTTACTTTGGGACTACGGACGTATTCTGGGAGATCCCCATGTACCGCCATATTTACTTTGGGACTACGGACGTATTTCGGGAGATCCCCCCATGTACTGCATATTTACTTTGGGACTACGAACGTATTCCGGGAGATCCCCCCCCCCCCTCCCTTGTACCGCATATTTACTTTGGGACTACGGATGTATTTTGGGAGATCCCCCTGTACTGCATATTTATTTTGGGACTACGGACGTATTCCAGGAGATCCCTTTGTACTGCATAATCATTTGGAACTACGGGACGGTATCCCGCGAGATTTCACTTTGTGATATATTGTGTTGAGCCGAGGATTTTCTTTACTATAAAACTTATATTATTTTCCTTAAACTGTTTACTATAGACATTACCTATCTTTTGTACTGTTTTAAACCGACTTATTTAGAAATCCAGTAGAGCCTTAACCTGACCTCGTCACTACTTGACTGGGGCTAGGCTTGGCACTTACTAGGTACCAAATGTGGTGTACTCATGCCCTTTCGTGCACATGTCTTTTCGTGTGCAGATCCAGGTACGAGCTATCAGCCTCGTGGTTAGTCGCTGTTGCTGATTCCAGGAGATTGCAAGGTATTTTTGCCTCGTCCGCGGAATCCTCCGAGTCTCCTTCTATTCTATCTTGTAGAGTCGTTCTTATGTACTTTTCCAGTTTTTGTTAGAGCTAAAGTAGTGTTAGAAGCTTGTGACTGTCTGTGATATTCCGGGTTCTGGGAAGTTATGTTTTGTATGAGCCGAGCGGCCAGTACGTTACTTATGTCATTGTCCCTATTCCCCTTTATTGCTTGCGTTTTATTTCAATTTCCCCCCGCTATAGTAGGCTTACCTAGTCGTAGAGACTAGATGCCGTCACGACACCTCCGGAGGGTAAATCGGGTCGTGACAAATACGTAACTAAATAGTTGCTATGGGACGGACCAAGTCACAAATCCCCAACGGTGCATGCCACATGCTCGTCATCTAGCATTTGCGCCACTTCAAAATAGTGAAACGATGTGAAATCTGGGGTTAAATACCATCCGGACAAGATTTACAATCATTACTTACCTCAAACCAGACGAAAACCTACTCCACAATACCCTTACCGCTCAACTCGGCCTCAAATCGCCCCGAATCTATTCAAAATCAGATTCACAACATCAATATACGCTAAAGGAACGAAACGTATGCGAAAATAATCAAATTACATCAAAAATCCTGAAATTAGCCAAACCCGACCCCCGGGCCCACATCTCGAAATCCAATAAAATCCCATCACCAGAATCCTTATCCTCTCACGAGTCCATGCACACCAAATTCATCAAAAACTAACCTCGTTTGACCCTTCAATCACCCAACTCTTTGTCTCAAGTTCCAATCCCTAATTCCCCAAATTTTAACCCTTAAATACCACCAATTTCGCTCAATTAGTTAAATACCACCATAGAATCAAGTTTTAGGTTCAAGTAGCTTACCCCCATGAATAACTCCTTGAATCCCTCTTCAAATTGCTACCAAAAGCTCCAACCCGTATGAAAAATGATGAAGAATGGATAAAATTCGCGAAGGCAAGAATTTATATGATCTGCCCCAGGGGTTCCACATCTGCGGTCCCGCATTTTCGACCAAATGTCCGCATCTGCGGACTTCACTTAATGCCCCGTCTGCACCTGCGATGGATCTACCGCACCTGCGGGCTCGCAGGTGACTCTCCTTCTGCTTCTGCGATAGACCCCAGGCCAGCCAACTCCGCACCTACGACACCAAAACCGCACCTGCAATGACCACACCTGCGATCACCCTTCCACAGGTGCGGAAAACCAGAAGAGTTACACCAGCAACCGTTTTGCTCCATTTTCCAACTTCCAACTTCCGTCAACCATCCGAAATCAATCCCGAGCCCCTCGGGGCCTCCACCAAATATACCAACACATCACATATCATCACCCAAACTTAGTCGAACCCTCGGAACACTCAAAACAACATCAAAATACTAAATCAACTCGAAGTTCAAGCCTAAGAATTTCTAAATTTCCGAAAATTCGCCAACGATGCCGAAACCAACCAAACCACATCCGTATGACCTGAAATTTTGCACACACATCAAAAATGACACTACGAACCTATTCCAACTTCTGGAATTCGATTCCGAACCCGATAGCTAATTTTCCACTACCGACCGAAAATCGCCAAAAAATTCAATTTTGGCAATTCAAGCATTATTCTACCACGGGCCTCCAAATTACTTTCTAAACACGCTCCTGCGTCCCAAATCACCTAAAGAAGTTATCCGAACCATAAAAACCCAATTCTGAGATCATTTACCTATAAGTCAACTTCCGGTTGACTTTTCCAACTAATTAGCCATCTTAAGAGACTAAGTATCTCATTTCTCTCCACAACCACTCCGAACCCGAGCCAATCAACCTAACACAACATAAAAGAGCTGAACCACACATAATGAAGCAGAAATGGGGAAAACGGGGCTAAAACTCTCGGAACGACCGGTCGGGTCGTTACAGGTAGTTCCCCCACACAAGGTTAGCCAAGATACTTACCTCAAAGCAGACAGAATGACACTCTAAAATGGACTTCTCGGGTGAAATAACCTCCGAACGGCTCAAATCTAGCCAAAATAACTTCAAAGCATAAATAAAACTCATGAGAAACTATTCTGGATCATAAAGCCTCAATCTTTATCAAAAAAAAAATCAACCCAAAAGTCGACCGCCGGGCCCGCACCTCGGAACCCGACAAATTTCACAAAATCCGAATAACCTTTCTGATATGAGTTCAACCATACTAAAATTATAAAATTTCGATATCAATTCGTCCCTCTAATCATCAATTTACTTTTTGAAAGTTTTCTTCCAAAATCTCCATTTTTCCTCAACTCAAAGCACAAATTATAAGATGAAATTAAAGATAGAATCATAATAATAAATTCTAGGCGAAGAACACTTACCCCAAATGATTTTCTTGAAAACCCTCAAAAAACTGAGGTCTAAAACTCCAAATATGAAGAAAATGGCAAAACCCTCGAATATAAACTCTCTGCCCAGGACTTCCGCACTTGCGGCAATGAAGCGTATCTGTGCTATCGCATTTACGAGAAATGTTCGCATCTGCAAACTCAACTAACCAGGTCTGGATCTGCATCTGCGGAATTACAGTCGCACCAGCGACCTCGCAGAAGCGCCAAAAGAAGCGTAGAATGAACATCTTCGCAGATGCGATTGCTACGCTGCAAAAAAGACCTGCGCACCTGCGTGCTAGCCTCCGCAGAAGCGAGTGAGCTCCTAGGCCTCTATGATCGCAGAAGCGACCAGGCTCACGCAAAAGTGGAGCCGCACTTGTGTTCCAGGATGTCGTATGTGCGAGGCACCAAAACCAAATATGTTCACAACCATGAAAACCATATGAAACTCGTCTGAAACACACCCCGGGCACCCATCCAAGCATACCAACAAGTTTCATAACCTAACACGGACTCGCTTGAGGTCTCAATTCATATCAAACAATGTCGAAACTACAAACCGCACCATGAATCGAACTTAGGAACTTTCAAATCTTCCAACTTCTAAAACTCGCGTCGAAACCTATCAAATCAACCCGGGATGACGTCAAATTTTGCATGCAAATCCCAAATGACATAAAGGAGATGTTCCAACTCTCAAAATTGCATGCTGAACCCGATATCGTCAAAGCCAACTCTTGGTCAAACCTCTCCACCTTCCAAACTTCAACTTTTTTAACTTTCGCCGAAATGCTTCAAATTACCCTAGGAACCTCCAAATCCAAATCTGAACACATGCCTAAGTCCAAAATCCATACGAAGCCGTTGAAATAATCCAAAAATCATTTCGGAACCGTTTACCCAAAAGTCAAATTCCGGTTAACTCTTACCGCTTAAGCTTCCAAAACTAGAATCCTTCTTCCGATGTGACTCTGAATCATCCGGTAACTGAACTCGACCACGCGCGCACGTCAATAAACATAATACAAAGTTGCTCAAGACCTTATGCTGCCGAACGAGACTTAAATTCTTAAAATGACCGGTTGGGTCGTTCAATGTGAAAGTTATAGATGCATGATTATGAGTCTAAGTGAGAGATTGGTAGAGTATATACTATTAATTATGTGTTTAGATGTAGTATATTCTAACAGTTATCATGGTTAAAAGTCGAAGTGGGAGATTTTTGAAACATATACTATCAAGCACTTGTTTAGATATAGTATTTATTATAGAATAGTTATTTATTCAATTTTAATAACAATATTAAGTGGATCATATACTCGTATGTTTGTTCATTTACATATATAGCACATAATTTAGTATAAAAAAAAATTTATACACGGAATATTAAATCATCGACTTTTATAAGTATAAAAGTTTGAGTTCGCAATCTAATGATGGAATTAGACAAACCATCGAAAAAAATTATTGCAAAAGATTAAATATGTTTCATCTTGATTATGGGAATAGTTTAATCCTGACTTTTGTGCTATTATATTTTGTATATATTGAATGGATCAAGTAGAGATGAATAATTTATACTTACCTAATAAAACAATTCTCTAGTCCATTAAAGGCACTTGTAGTCTTAAATTTTGGACTAATTATTATTACTTGTGTATATTATTTAGTATTGTAATTTATCAAAAATGCTAGATTTTTTGTGGGGCAATATGCCTGGTAAATTGGACAATAATGATAAACATTAACGAAATAATAATTAGTTGATGGAATCTATGTCTCTGTCTTGAGATTGATGATACACTTTTATAAAAGCTTATAATTTTTCATGTATAAATCCAGGCAGTGGATTTTATATTCGAGATGTAAAATAAGTTAAGTTCTTGATTTATTAAGTTAAGATTAGTTCAAATATTTCGAATTAATTCATAATAGGAAGCCTCATTAATTACATTGGGTGGTACACCCATTGTGCCTGAATAATTAGAAAATTAAGAAAATTCTTTTTTTGGTGGAGAATAAATTCCAACACGGTTTGAAAAAGAGTTTAACTTTTAAACGTGTGTTATAAATACATGGATTTTTTTCCCTAGAGGTAGGCATTTTCCCTAGCCGTTTTTGGGACATGTTTTCCTAGAGAAATTCTTCCACTCGAATTTTGTTATTTCTGAGTATTAGTCGGGTAAAATTGTAGAAGACCGTAGAACTGTTGGGATCAAGATCAGGCTGGTGGGAAGCAAATTTAATGGTCTTTTTGTTGATTATCTGCGGAACTAGAGAATTACTTGATCAACGAGTTGTGCTAACGTTTCAAGCAGTAACCCATATAACTTTGTATATATTAATTGTTTAAATTACATATGATTTTGATATTGAATTATTTTCACGGCATATAATAATCCATTACTTGAAAACAATATCCATTAAATACACGTACAAACCCTTGAAAGAACTTTATTTGGATAGCGGATGATTATATGAAATTGGATTATAAAATACTTTTATTCTGTCTAGCTGGACTCGTATCATGATCATAAGCTAAATGCTGAAGAAGAAACACTATGTAGATTAGCAGACATAAAAACCAACATTATCTAAGTTCATATAAAGCTGTTTTCTTAATGGGAGACAATACCGTTTGTCGCCAACTAGCTAGAAGTGGCAGAAGTAAGAAAAAGAAAAAGAGACTCAATACCAAAGGCTGGAAAATAAATGGATATTTGGACATGATAAAAAGTGTTTGAAAGAGAAATGAACAAAATTCAGGTCCAGTTGTTTCCGAAAATGGAGTAGACATTCCTTATCGTTTGATAAGACATGAGGTCCCTTGTTGGATTTTCTTAAATTGTGGTCATATTTTTTTCGAGAAAGGAAGTCAGTAGGGGCAATATGAAACTCATACAGAACAAGTCAGACCAGAGAAGTAGAAATGTCAACTCTAAAGAGTTGCTCAGAAAGTACTATGTTCTCGTGGAAGTGGAAGTTCCTATTGTTGTATAGCCCATGTTTTCCAAAAAAAAAAAAAAAAAAGGTTGAACAAAAAATTAGCATTGCAGGGTCATATAATTGGGAGTCCGAAACCAAAATGTGGTTTTTTTTTACTCACAGAACCATAATGTGTGGAAAAAACTTGGTGACAATTTTATATATAACGCCCGTTTAAAGGGCGCTATACTTTAACGGTCGTTTGGCCAGTTAAGTATAGCTTCCTTTTAAAAGGCGCTATATATATATATATTATGTGGGCCAACCAATAATTCTTCTGGGTTTAACTGATATAACAATAATTTAACTGGGTATAACAACCTTATTTAAGGCGCCATACCTCAAATAATTGTATCCCGGGACTGGGTTTTGCCTTATTTAATGAGGTTAAGGATTTTCGTCTCAAGTCTTCTGAAATATTTCTTCGTTAAGTTGTTTTGCATTTTGTCATAATGTCAGAAGAGCGAAAATAAGGGTTTCATTATATTGGGGGGTTGAGGTTGTGGTGGCGAATAACTCACTTATGCTATAGTTTATCTCCACAGTGTCATGTTAAGTTGCCACTTACAATGGAGTACGACATATTGGTACCGTTGTTATGTAAAAAAATGAGTGTGAGCAAACGTTCGGTGAACCTTAAAGTAACCGAAAGATATCCATATTCAGTCACTTCGCGAGGGTTGCTTGTTATGCCCGATGTGGATGCCTCACAAGGGCTATTGACGAAATTCGGACAGGGATGAATCTAGAGCGTGATGTCAAAGGGCACGCTTTTTCCCGATAAAGTGTGCCTAACCAGGGCGGTGCTAATGTACAGCGTAAAAGAGTGTCGTGAGATCACGGTACATGAATCATCTCCAGATGTATACAAGGTAGTATGTTGTAGATGGTTTACGGGTTATAATTGGATGCTGCGTGCGTGGAAGAAGAAAACAAATATGAGGGTTATGGTTAAATACAATGGCACCCACAATTGTGAAATTGATACATTCAGTGGGAATCATTTTAACTTGAATGTTGACTTGATTTCTTTTGTCTTGATTCTATACATTGAAGAGTCCATAAGGTACAAAATCAAAGAGTGTATAACATCTGTCCACCAGGAATATGGGTGTACCATTACCAAAAGAAAGGTATTTCTCAGGCGCAAACGTGCGTTTGAAATTATTTATGATAACTGGGATAAGTCATTTGCATCTCTACCCAGTTACATGGCCGCATTGTAACACTTTAACCCCGAGACTGATGTTGAATGGAAGCTTGAGCGGAGTCCGGGTATACCAGAACATATATTCAAATATGTGTTCTGGGCATTTAAACCAGCAATTGATGGTTTTCTGCATTGCCAGCCGGTAATATCCATAGACGGCACTCATGTCTATGGAAAGTATGATGTTAAGTTGTTGATCGTTGTTGCAGTAGATGCTAATGGAAATGTATTTCCCTTAGCTTTTGCTATTTGTGCCAATAAAAGCCAAGAGACGTGGACCTATTTTTGAACCACTTGAAGGAGCACGTTATCAAACAACATTCAACTATTTGTCTAATATCTGATTGGCATGGTGGTATTTTAAGTTCTGCATAGGATTTGTGTGCATGGCAGGAACCGTATGCCTACCACCGTTACTATGTGAGGCACCTGAAGGCCAATTTCCTGAAGGCATATCCCAACAAGGATTTGCATGATTTAATGTGTATGGCTGCAATAGATCACCAAGAGTGTAAATTCAGGAGGCGCATGGAATCTATCAAGAAGGAAGACGAGGGAGTCTATCGTTGGTTGATGCGACATGAGCTTGACAAGTGGACCTTGCATGCGGATGGTGGTAGAATATGGGAAATTCTGACTACAAATGTGTCAGAGTCTTTCAAGCGGGTTATTGAAGTCTGCACGTGGATTGCCTATCACTGCCATGGTGCGGATGTCATTCAAGCAGATAGCGGAGAGGTTTGTTGAAAGGGCTAGAGGTGCATCGTCATTTATGGAAAGGGGTGTTGAATTTATGCCAATGCCAATGAAAAGATTTGATAAATACAGGCAGCGCGCACAATGGCATTCATATTTATAATATTGCAACGAGCGAAATATTTTTGAAGTTCGCAGCGCTATCCATCAAAGTTGGGGGAATAATACACATACCGTAAATGAAGCTAGAAGGTTATGCTCTTGTGGAATATGGTCCATCTACCACATCCCATACTCACATGCCATGAAGTTCTTTCAACATACAGGTTTAGGGGCAACCAACTACGTTGATAAAAAATATAATGTTGTTGCATACTTAAACACCTATAGTGGGCAGTTGCAGCTAGTGGGTGCTGAGCATTATTGGACACCGGAACTATTTAAAATGGTGTGTAACATGGAGTATGTACGTCAATGACAAGTGCAAAAAAGAACATGTATACGGAACAAAATAGATGTTGGTGATACCTTTTATGCGCGCAAATGTGGCATACGCTCGCAAACAGGACACGATCGTCGTAAATGTCCTTCAGCTGGTTTGGGTGGCGGTGGTATTTCAACTCCTGGTGGAAGTTCATCTAATGTACCTAATTAGCAAGGATACATGTAGTGTTTTGTTTCCGTAATTTATTGAATAAGTGTATGTACTTGTTCATCTTGCAGAATATATGAAGTAAATTATATTTCCATTGTTGTTAAGTCTTATTGATATTTAGCATTAATCCTTCAGTACAACAATTTAACATAAACCCATTTTTAAAAAAATTGTCATTCACCATTATCGTCGTTGTCTAGCACAATTTCAATGTCACCGTTTTCATCTTCTTCGCCAACATCGTGTGTGCACCCTTCGGGATAGAGGGCATCGTAATTTAGGCCCAAATTCACATACATGTCTCGTATTTCATCGCTTTCATCAAAAAGACCACTTTCTTGATTTCTACAACAATATGGGACTCCAACATCCAACGTTTGCGGTAAAACTTAGGTAGTCCCTCCAACTCGACAACTGTTGGGAAAACAGGATAATCATCATCTCTATGCAATTTATCATTTTCTAACAATTACCACTACTGATCCTCCGTTCCTCCTAGGAAGTTAAGATTATCCATTGCATGATGAATAGCTAGTGCCTTTTCCATCTCTAGAATCTCCTTTATCAAATGCCGAATCACTTCTGATTCATCTTTGTATGTGTTTGTCTGGAAGGTTGCAGACAGTGCTTGTGGCACAACAAGCCCAAGCCAGCAACATAGTACTTCGTAATCACGCCATTTTGAGTAAATGGGAACCTATTGTAGTTTTTTCCCCCAAATTCGCATACCTTCAGACTTTGTAGAATGCGCGTCGCCCTCAATAATGTGCCCTGCAACTTTGGGATCAGTGTGTATATTGATAGGCTTATTTTCCAAGGGACGCAGAACACCATACCACTTGTCATCAACCAAGTCAGTGTAGCAACCTAGCATATTTTTTTCAAGGTAGGGATCGATAGTGTTAAGATGTGTTCCTTGGGGATCTGTTGAACTACCTTTACCCTTTTACCTCTTTTTGAACCACTTGATAAATGTTAGTGGCATTTTTTAAATGGAAGTTCTAATGTTTATTCAAATGGTCTTTGAAATACGGATGACTTGGTTCAGTTTAAGCAGATGTCTTATATCCGAAAGAATCATTATCACGCGAAGCATAGTGCGGTGAAATACCAAATTATGTGGTTGTTTTGTCGACCTGAAAAAGTTGCTCGCCTGCAAAAGCTATCTTCTGGAAAAGTTGTATTGTACCCGAAAGAATCTTTAACACTCGAAGCATAGCGCGGTAAAATACCACGTTATGTGTGTTGTCTTGTCGACCTGAAAAAGCTAATGTTCTGCAAAAGCTATCTTCTAGAAAAGCTCTATTGTACCACCCGAAAGAATCATTATCACACGAAGAATAGCACGGTGAAAAACTACGGTATATGTGTTGTCTTGCCTATAAATAACTAGCGCATTTTAGTTATTATCTGCGCTTAATCAAAACAAATAGAAAAACTTTCCATAAATGTTTCATTTTTCTTGCATTAACAAAATGGTTGGACGCAATGATGCACCAAGGTGTTATTGTGGTAAACGTGCAATTTTGAAGCCATGTTGGTCAAATAGTAATGTTGGGCGGAGATGTTGGATATGTCAACAACTTGTAAGTTATTGTTTTGAAAATAATGTTTGTTAATATTTCTTATATAAAATGTTAACTAATAGTGTTGCGTTATAATCTCCATTAGTAGGATGGAAATCAATGTAAGTCTAAAAAATGGTATGATAAACCCATTAATCAGGAATACTACAAATCATGTTTGCAGTATGTTTGGAATATCACCAGTGAATACGAACTCCAGATCTTTAAAATTCAACGACAAATTGCGGCAGTGCAAGAGAAACTAAAAGAGGCGGAAAAAGAAAAAAATAGGTTGGAAGAGAAACTTAAGTGGTTGAAGCAGAGAATAATGGGCGATAGTGACTAAACAAACACGTGTATATGTTGATTGTAGTATTTTATCATTATATTTTCAATTCCATGTATTTTCATTAGTTGTACTGAATTCAAATTATGTTAATTTGCTATGTTTGTGTTTGTCTTGTAGTATTAAAATAACGAATAACCCGAGAAATAAAAACATAATGCTCATGTAATGTAAACAATAAAAATTGTTGCTATTATTTACTGAATGTCATATGTACATAAAATAAAATAAAAAGTCAATGTGTCCCACATCCTGTATGCTTTAAAGCAGCCAATGGCCTAAGGCGCATCCCATCCCGTTCGGCTACACTATCAGGATCATCCTCGTCACGTCGCCTCTTTATCGGAGGATGTGTTGCAGCATGATCGTCAGTAGGGCTGAAATGCTCGGTATAAGGGGTTGTAGGTCCAGCAATAACCTACAGAATAATAAGATATTTTAGTATATGAAATATATATTGGTAATGTACGCGTTAAGTCACAAAACTTTAAATTGTCTTATCATGGTCTCGTCGGGCTCCTGCATATAATCATCCGTCGCAGCCATGTTAGTATCGCACAAAGTGGCCTCTGTGACGGGCGAGGATGATGCCTTAAAAAACCTTTAGATATTTATGACTAATCAATGAGATAAAAACAGATATAAATAATAGTAAACAAACAAACCTGCGCTTCTGAAAGATCCTCAGCATCCATCGATAATGAGCCATAACTCAGTTGGCGCCCACTATCCACATCTCGTGTCGGACGATCATCAGCAACAGCGATAGGTCTGGAGGATCAGGAATATACTGATCCTACTATTGTCACGTAATGGTCGTGCCCGCGATCAACAATGAAGCTGACAGGGTCACCTGCGAAGTCCCTGGAATAAGATGAAGGCTGAATGATGTCATATCATTAGGAGCATGGTCTGGCTCATGGAGGTCACCCGGCTGATCAACTCCAACATCCTCAACAGGTGCCTCAATGCCCCCTTACTGGGGACCACCTCCTCACCGACCCCCATGACCTCGTGGGACATCCCTACTTCTATGGGCACGCCTGCCACGTCGACCATGTTCTGGCTCCACTGCTGGCCCATGATGGTACTGCGCTGGCGCCATATACTCAGCCTCGTATCCTAAGCACTCATCATCTCAGGCTCACCTCAATGTCCGGGAAGCCAGATCAGTAACCTGGTGGCCATACTCGTGCATTACGGCTGCTCCCTCACCGGTATGCTACTGCATCTGCATTCCCAACTGGTGGAACAGATGTAGGCCAATAGCCTGCACAACATGTAAATATAAATTACGGAACACTAGGTTAACGTTATAAGTAAGTATACGAAATAACATGGCGGTGCCTCATGCCTCCCAGCGTATGGAATTTACCGACTGCCAGCGCGATAAAAGGGATTCCCGATGAAAAGTTGGGTAACACTGCGGTACCATACCATATACTTATGCTCACCATGCGTCCGGTCAAGTGGAGGGGGCGGAATCAGGTCATGTCGCTGGTCCCAAGTATCGATCTGCGCCTCTATCCATGCCACATATGTTTGGTCCACCCTGGAATGACCACATATGTTTGGTCCACCTGATGGTAATGTGTCATATGCCAAGTAGGCAGTGGAGGTACAAGCTGCAGTCGACCAAACTGGCGAAGTACTCGCTTGGTGGCATGATGCTCAACAATATCGAGACACATCAACGGGAGGAAAGAGGTCCACATAATTTGGCCGGTCGAGCAAGAATCGTGATTACCTCGTCGTTGTATGGCCTCCAAATGAACTATTAAGTTAAAACAGGAAACGTGAGTATACGCAACACATATAAAGCCAGGCCAAGTAAACTTAGATATACATTTACCTGTGCGCCCTCCAGCAAATCCAACAAATCCCTGCATTAGGGGAGATTATTCCGAGCCCCGTACCTCATCCGTATCCTCGCCTATCAACCCACCTCCTAGCTAAAGGGAGAAATGGAGGTGGTGCATCCGGAGCTAAGGGTGGTAGAGGTGGTTGTAACTACAGGAACTGCTCCTAGGCCCAAACCTAATATACAACGTGGACGTAAAATTTAAGGTATATTTTTACTAGGTATGTTATAATGAAGGGAGCATTTGACTATGTTTTCACCTGCAGCAGCGGCAAAAATCTTGCAATGTCTCATTAGGTGCCCATGATCGCCCGGCACATCTGCCGGTACAAGTAACCAAGAACAGCAACACCCCAGCTGTAATTTTGTAAATCATCTAGCCGTTCAAGATGATGAAGAAATATCAAGATGACTAGGTTCCCCGAAGTGTTCGGGGACAAAAACCCTCCAAAAATAAGCAGCAACAACAACCTCGTGTACCGATGAATATGACGCTCCGGTGTATCATATGATGTTAGCGTGCATCACCTCCAAATGTTGTTGTACGGGTGTCAAGTGCAGACGACTAGCCCCAATCAATGCAGTCTCATATGGTGGCTGGAAACTGGTGAGCCGCTGCAGTATCTCCGGGTACTGTAAACCCGTATACTCTCTGATGGTATTCGGCAATGCAACAGGGTGTCCATCAACGGGCAGCCCATACAGCACCTCCACGTCTTGAAGAGTGATAGTGGCTTCGCCAATGGGAAAATGAAATGTGTGCATCTCTGGTCTTCATCGCTCTATCAGAGCCGTGATCAACGACCAACCCAGTTGCAGCCGGCCAATCTCCACAATCCTATAAGAACTCGTATCCTAGAGGCGTCTGACTATACGGGGATAGAGATGGTGGGCCCTAAGAAAGTCTCACATATCTTCTACTCTCCTGGCGCGGAATGTCTGGGCCAGCTGTCCCTCCCATATGTAGGAAGACCTATGCTCGGCCTGTAGCAACAGTAGCTCTAGCGAGGCAGGTCCGAGATGCAAAGGCAGAACCTCCATGACGACTATTGTAAATTGAACAATATTAATTACATTATTTTTCTTTTTCATTGCTTAAATATATTACAATACCTTCAATATTATAATTTTATATGTTATTGTTACCATATTGTTAATTAGGTTGATACATTTTTAATCTTATAATTTTATATTTTATATGTTAGTTTTATTATTTTATATGTTTGTTCGTTACTCACCTATTTTTGACTATAATAAAACTAAATAATTAATTTTTTTAATTATATAGGATTTAATTATTAAATATTCACATTTTGATTCTGGACTGGATATTTGAGGCCTATTAGCACCAAGATGTGTTCATGATGAGAAAATTTTCCCTGTTTATCATTCAACAGGTCTGTTATTTTATATGTTAGTTTTATTATTTTATGTGTTAGTTTGACAAATATTGTTGTTTTCTCATGTTATTTTATTACGTTTGTTGACTAGAATTGGAGAGGTTTTGTGTTTGAACTATCAAATTTTTGACGTATTTTTGGGTATAAGAGATACTTAAATGATTAATTTCAATAACTACAAGGATACTACGCTAAAGTGCACTACATTTTACTATGCTAAAAGGGCACTACATTACAAATACGAGCACAACATTAGTCCACAAGATACCACTACAGGGAACTAAAGTAATAATTTATCTATTTACTAGTCTTATAGCAAAAACAATCACAAAAATACATATACCACAATAAAAAGTAACTAATTAATATTTTTTTAACAACTAATAACAATTTCTCTATTTACTATAGATTTTAGCACACTAATACTATAGTCCGGATAAAAACTAACAAATTAGTTAAATCGCAAAACATTCACATAATAACATAGAGCACATTAAAAACAACTAATATACATTTTTTATACGAGTTTTAACAAAAACTAAGTCGGAATACCTCGATTTAAAATTTTTGGAAAGTTGAAGATTTGGTGATTTGGAGCCTAAACAAGCAACTCACTCCGAGATAACGCCTTAGCTAGGACGTGGGACCGGGAATCTATACTTTTTGTGGGACCGATGGGCTCTACTCGAGCTTTTTTCGTCAATAATAGGGGGACGATTGTTGGTATTGTTTAATGGGGAGGTACGAGACAGGTTTGATGGCGAAAGGAACTGGACGGCCTTTTATGTGGGTATAGCGCCTTATATTAGGCTATATGCTATAGCGTCATTATATAAGGCGCTATACCTTCTTGCTCTTTTAAGGTTCAAATATAGCGCCTTTGAAAAGTGTAACGATCCGGACGGTCATTTTGAGAGTTAGCGATCCCCTAATAACTGCTTTCCCATATTTATTCTGCTATTGTGACTTGTCAGGATGATTGGTTTTGAATTTCGGAGTGTTTTGGGACACTTAGTCCCTAAATGAGAGCTTAAGTCTTAAAATTTGGACCGTAGTTGGAACTGTGTGAAGACAGTTCCGAAATGGAATTCCGTCAATTTTGTTAGCTCCGTTGAGTGACTTTGGGTTTAGGAGCGCGTCTGGAATGTGTTTTAGAGGTTCGTAGTAGATTTAGGCTTGAATCAACGAAAGTTAAATTTATGGTGATTTCGGCCGGTAGTGGAAATTTTGATATCGAGCCCGGAATGGAATTCTGAAAATGTTCATAGGTTCGTAGTGTCATTTGTGACCTGTGTGTGAAATTTGAAGTCATTCAGACTAGGTTTGACGTGTTTCGACGTTGTTTGTAGAATTTGGAAAATTCAAACTTTCTTAGCCTTAAATCTGTGCTTAATTCGTGTTTTGATGTTGTTCGAGGTGGTTTGAAGGCTCGACTAAGTTCGAGGTCCCGTGGCCTCGGGTGTGTTTCAGATGCTCAACGGGTCCTTTTTGGACTTAGAAGGATAGCAGATTTTTGCTGGTTTGTTTTGTAGAGATTTTGTTCTTCGCGTTCAAGAAGAGAAGCCCGTGTTCGCGAAGAAGAGATGGGGTGGATAAGAAATTTCTCTTCGCGTTCGCAAATAAAGGGACGCGTTCGCGCAGGATTGAATTTCGGTGTATCGCGAACGCATTAATGGCATCGCGTTCGCGTAGAGAAAATGGAACAACTGGGACCTCAGGAACTTACTCTTTGCGTTCACGAATAAGGGATCACGTTCATGATGGTCCTGGCAGATGAAGCTACGCGTTCGCGAGAGGGAACTCGCATTCATGGAAGAGGAAAATTGAGCAGTGGACTTTTGTTTTACGTGAACGCGAGGTGGTGGTCGCGTTCGCGAAAAAGGGCTTATCTGGGCAGATTTAAAGTTCTAAAATCGAGGGTTTGAGTTCATAACTCAAAAATTTGATTGGGAGCTCAGAAGAGGGCGAAATTTGGGGAGATTTTCGGAGGAAGTTTTTGGGTAATGATTCCTAACTCCTATATGATTTATTTCCACTAATCTATGCTTAATTTTATCATCTAATTTCTTCTAAATCATAAATTGTTTTCCTTTGATTGAACTGTACACCTATGTTTAATTACCGTGTTTAGATTAGGAAAGCATGCCTACGTGTTTTGACTGTCTACTTGAAATTTTGTGCAGCATGATTAGGTATATTCCTATTTTTCCTTGGTTGTATGTAGTCTAAATTGTACATTTCAATGTTGAAACTGTCATGTCATTGTTGAGTTGCATATTTACTTTGGGACTACGGACATATTCCGGGAGATCCCCCAGCACTGCATATTTATTTTGGGACTACGGACGTATTCTAGGAGATCCCCCTATCTTGCGTATTTACTTTGGGACTACGGACGTATTTCGGGAGATCCTCCAGAACTGCATATTTGTTTTGGGACTACGGACATATTCCGAGAGATCCCCATATACTGCATATTTATTTTGGGACTACTGACGTATTCTGGGAGATCCCCCTATACTACATAATAAATTCGAGATTACGGGATGATATCCCGGGAGATTTCCCTATTGTATTTCTCTGGTGATAAGCCGAGGGCTTCTTGACTTTTATTACTGAAGACTTCCTTATTTATTTTACTGTAGAATATATTTATATCTCTTGCTATTTTTAGTTCTTTACATTTACACCGGTAGGGCCCTGACCTGACCTCGTCACTACTCGACCGAGGTTAGGCTTGTCACTTACTGGGTACCATTGTGGTGTACTCATGCCCTTTCCTGCACATATTTTCGTGTGCAGATACAGGTACGATCTATCATCTCGGGGTTAGTACATGCTTGCTGATTCCAGGAGACTTCAACGTATTTCTGCTCGCGTCCGCACATCCTCGGAGTCCCCTTCTATTCCCTCGCTTAGAGATTTTTCTTTGTTTATCTTCAGACTTTTGTATAGAGCTACATAGATTATAGAAGCTTGTGATTTAGCGACATTCCGAGTTTTGGGAGATTATTTTTGTATATGCTGAGTGGCACTATCCTTGTTATTTAAAATATACTATTTATCTTTTATCGTTATGTTTTTTTTTAAATTTTTCGTAATAATAGTCTAACCTAGTCATAAAGACTAGGTGCCATCACCACATCTTTCGGAGGGTTAAATTGGGTCGTGATAAGTTGGTATAAGAGCACTAGGTTCATAGGAGTTGCGAGTCACAAGCCGGTATATTAGAGTCTCGCGGATCGGTGTGAAGACGTCCGTACTTATCTTTGGGAGGCTATGTAACTATTAAGAACAATCATACCTCTTTGATTTCCTTGTCGTGCGAGTTATTGACATAAAAAATTCTAAAATTCTATTATATTCTTTGTCACAGATGGTGAGGACCCATACTGGGAGGACTGATGATCAGGCACCCGAGCCCCCTGCCAGAGCAGCCAGAGGCTAGGGTCGGGGTAGAGAACGACCACGCGGTGCAGCTCGAGAACCTGCGAGGGCTGTTACAGAGGAGCCCCCAACAGCTCCAGCTGGAGGGCCGGCACCGGAGATTCCTATTGCTGCTCCAGCCCTTCAGGAGACTTTGGCTCACTTCATGAGCTTGTCCAGCACTTTAGCCCAGGCTGGACTACTTCTGATAGCTCCCGCTACATCTCAGGTCGGGGGAGGGGCACAGATTCTCGCAGCCCGCACTCCTGAGCAGAGGGTCCAGGTTGATCAGGCCCCAGAGTATATTCCTATGACCCCAATGGCTCCGGTTCAGCATGAACCAGGGTAGCTGCTTCTGAGGCAGATCAGCTCAGACTTGAGAGGTACAAGAAGTAACACCCACCTACTTTCAGCGAACTAGCTTCAGATGAAGCTCTGGGTTTTCTTGAAAAGTGTCATCGTATTCTCCATACTATGGGCATTCTGGAGATGAGTGAGGTTTCTTTCACCACTTTCCAGCTGAGGGGAGCGGCATATCAGTGGTGGCGTGCCTAGGAGCTGAGTAGTCCGGACGAGGCAGCCTTACTCACTTGGACTCAGTTTTCAAAGATGTTCTTGCGTGAGTATGTCCCTCAGAGCCTTGGGGATGCTTGGCATGCAGAGTTTGAGCAGCTGCGCCAGGGTTATGACTGTGTCGGAGTATGCGGTCCGTTTCACTGAGTTAGCTCGACATGCACATGCTTTGGTTGCTACAGTCCGAGAAAGGGTCCGTCGCTTCATTGAGGGACTCCACCCCAGGATTCGGACTAGTATGGCCAGGGAGTTGGAGATGGATATCACTTATCAGCAGGAAGTGAGTATTTCCAGGAGAGTGGAGGGCATGTTTGCCCGGGACAGAGAGGAGAGAGAGGCCAAGAGGTCTCGAGAGACTGGTCATTTTTCATAAGCTCGTGCGCCAGCAGCACACCATGGTAGGGGTTTTGTGAGTCGCCCTGTTCATTCAGCTCTTCCAGCAGCCAGCAGTGTTCCAGCTCCTCCTAGACCTCAGGAGCCTTATTATGCACCGCCAGTATCCAGTGTGCCTCCTGTTCAAGGTGCTATTACCGGCCAGTCCAACAGGCCAGGTCCGAGTCAGTCTCAGCCACCGCATCCTCTGAGGGGTTATTTTGAGTGTGGTGACACTCGTCACATGGTTAGAGATTTCCCCAGAGCCAGGAGGGGTGCACCTCCATAGACTTATAAGCCCCCACGTGCTCCACCGGGTCCTCTGGCCATCCTTCCAGCCCCAGTTTCCGCTCCACATTCTCAGGCAACTCGAGGCGGAGGTCAGGGAGGTCGAGGTCGCCCTAGAGGGGGAGGCCAGGACAGGTACTATGCCTTTCCAGCACGTTCAGAGGTCATAGGGATACATCAGTATTATTTGACTCAGGCTCTACATATTCATATGTGTCTTCTTATTTTTCTCCACACTTGGGGGTATCTCGGGATTCTTTGAGTTCCCATGTTTATGTATCTACTCATGTGGGAGATTCTCTTATTGTGGACCGTGTGTATCGGTCGTGTTTGATTTCTCTTAGTGGTTTTGAGACCAGAGCCGATTTGTTATTACTCAGTATGGTAGATTTTGATGTTATTTTGGGCATGGATTGGTTATCGCCCCATTATTCCATTCTTTATTGTCACGCTAAGATCGCGACGCTGGCTATGCCAGGCTTACCGTGATTAGAGTGGAGAGGTACCTTAGAGTATGCTCCCCACAGGGTCATTTCATTTCTTAAGGCTCAGCGAATGGTTGAGAAGGGGTGTGATGCATATTTGGCCTATGTGAGAGATGTCAGTATATATATCCCTACAGTTGAATCAGTTCTAGTAGTGAGGGACTTCCTTGATGTGTTTCCAACTGATCTTCCGGGCATGCCGCCCAATAGAGATATTGATTTGTTGCTGGGCACTCAGCCCATATCTATTCCTCCTTACCATATGGCTCCTCCTGATTTGAAGGAGTTGAAGGAGCATTTGCAGGAGTTTCTTGATAAGGGTTTCATCAGGCTCAATGTATTACCTTGGGGTTCTCATATCTTGTTTGTGAAGAAGAAGGATGGTTCTATGCGTATATGTATTGACTATCGGTAGTTGAACAAGGTTACAGTGAAGAACAGGTATCCTTTGCCTCACAGCGATG
Source organism: Nicotiana paniculata (assembly GCA_005239505.1). Lineage (NCBI taxonomy): Eukaryota > Viridiplantae > Streptophyta > Magnoliopsida > Solanales > Solanaceae > Nicotiana > Nicotiana paniculata. The sequence goes on along the minus strand of ML335144.1, from coordinate 13,259 downwards.
ATTTATTTGATCAGTTACGGGGTGCCAGGGTGTTTTCCAAGATTGACTGGTGTTCTAGCTATCATCAATTGAAGATTTGGGTGCCAGATATCCAAAAGACTGCTTTCAGGACCAGATATGGTCATTATGAGTTTCTTGTCATGTCACTTGGGCTGACCAATGCCTCAGCAGCCTTTATGCATTTGATGCACAATGTTTTCCAGTCTTATCCTGATTCTTTCGTCATTGTGTTTATTAATGACATTCTGGTATATTCCCGGTCTAGGGAAGATCATGGGCAGCACCTGAGGATTGTGCTTTAGACTTTGAGGGAGAAGAGATTATATGCAAAATTTTCTAAGTGTGAATTCTAGCTTGATTCATTGGCATTCTTGGTCCACGTAATGTCTTGTGATGGGATCAAGGTAGATCCGAAAAAGTTGGAGGCAGTGCAAAGTTGTCCTATACCATCATCAGCTACGGAGATCTGTAGTTTCCTTAGTTTGGTGGGGTACTACCGTTTTGTAGAGGGGTTTTCATCTATTGCAGCACCTATGACCAGGCTGACCTAGAAGGGTGCTCCGTTCAGGTGGACCGAGGAGTGAGAGGAGAGCTTTCAGAAGCTCAAGACAGCTTTGACTACAGCCCAGTATAGTGTTGCCTACAGGTTCGGGGTCTTACACTGTCTATTGTGATTCCTCGAGGATTGGCCTTGGAGCGGTATTGATATCGGACGGTAGGGTGATTGCCTACGTGTCTAGACAATTGAAGGTGCATGAGAAGAATTATCATGTCCATGATCTCGAGTTAGCAGCTATTGTTCTGGCCTTGAAGATCTGGCGTCATTATTTTTACGGTGTTCCTTGTGAGATCTACACTGATCACCAGAGTTTGCAGAACTTGTTCAAGGACAATGTAGTGGTCGACGCCTTGAGTCGCCGGGTAGAGAGTTTGGGGAGTTTGGCATATCTTCTGGCAGCGGAGAGGCCCTTAGCCTTGGATGTTTAGGCCTTAGCTAGTCAGTTCTTGAGATTGGATATTTCAGAGCCTAGCCGATTATTGGCTTGTGTGGTTGCTCGGTCTTCTCTTTATGACCGTATCAGGGAGCGCCAGTATGATGATCCCCACCTTCTAGTTCTTTAGTACAGGGTTCGGCGAGGTGATGCCAGAGATGTGACTATTGGTGATGATGGTGTGATGAGGATGCAGGATCGGATATGTGTACCCAATGTAGATGGGCTTCCGGAGTTGATTCTTGAGGAGGCCCACAGCTCACAGTACTTCATTCATCCGGGTGCCGCAAAGATGTACCAGGATTTGAGACAGCACTATTGGTGGAGGAAGATGAAAAAGGATATCGTTGGGTTTGTAGCCAAGTGTCTCAACTGTCAGCAGGTCAAATATGAACATCAGAGACTGGGTGGCTTGCTTGAGAGGTTAGAGATCCCAGAGTGGAAGTGGGAGCGGATCACCATGGACTTTGTAGTTGGACTTCCATGGACTTTGAGAAAGTTCGATGCTATTTGGGTGATCGTGGATCGACTTACCAAGTTAGCTCATTTCATCCCAGTGTTAACTATGTACTCTTCAGAGAGATTGGCTGAGATTTATATTAGAGAGATTCTCCACCTTCACGGTATTCCAGTATCCATCATTTCAGACAGAGGCACACAATTCACATCACGGTTCTAGAGAGCCGTACATCATGAGTTGGGTACTAGGGTGGAGTTGAGCACAGCCTTTCACCCTCAGACGGACAGGCAGTCCGAGCGCACGATTCAGATTTTTGAGGATATGCTTTGTGCTTGTGTGATGGAGTTCGGAAGGTCATGGGACCAATACTTTCCATTTACAGAGTTTGACCAAGTTGTCACGACCCGAAATCCATAAGGTCGTGATGGCGCCGGACACCACTGTCAGGCAAGCCAATCACTAAATAGTTGATATAATTTCCTATTATAACATTTTTCGAAAATTGTTACCTTCCACTTACAACTCATAAAAACGAATAAAAATTATCAAATAAATACGATAGGTAAACTATTCCATTTATTCAGTTAAATCCCAAACACATCCCAGAACCGGTGACACAAGTACATGAGCAAATTCTAAGAATTTCACAAATATTACAAAGCTTGTCCGAAATACAAATTGGACAATGAATTTAAAATGGAAATAAATATAATATGAAGGAGACTCTGTCAGCTGCAGATCGCCTCCAGATGATGCAGCTTGCCTAAGTCCCCAGACCAGCCATGTCGCTATGAAAGTACCTGTGCAATAAAAATGCACAGAAAGTGTAGCATGAGTACGAAAATAACGTGTACTCAGTAAGTCGCCTCCCTAACCTCAGAGAGGTAGTGACGAGAGGCCGAATTAGACACTTGCTAGAGGTCAATTTAGTATATTCAAGTGAGACACTAAGCATGAATGTCATAGACAATTTATTAGAATCAGGAATAAATGATACCAACTCCTTCCACATTTAACACTTTAAATCTTCGTCATTTCAGTTGACAATTTAAATCATAATCCGGGATAAGAAACATCAGACTTATTTCACATTTTATACATAAATTCTCCTTCCTCATAACTGGACATTAAAACTTCCTTAGGCCGATAAACATGTATAAATCACAGTAATACGCAGTAAATATCATGTGCAAGCAATGCCGAGGGTCGACGGCCCAAACCAACATAAAAATAAAATGTGCACTGCCGAGGGTCGAACGGCCCGAACCATATATGCATCTATTTCCCCGCTCGTGAATCAATCATGCGACGCGGTCAACATAAAAATATTAAGGCTTACCTGCTCACGAATCATACCTGCGACTCAGGTGCTCATATGTACACGTATTCACATAATAGATCCGCATTTTATTCAAGAAAGTAGTTCCTCGGGAAATGATAAAATCCTCTTACAGGAACACGAAAAATAGCATTTAAATCTTTGTTTTGAGACTCATTTGCTAAGGTTAATACTATTCAATAATATAACCTTATCAGGAATACAATTATCCACGGAGGAATCAATTCTCTTTCTAGATGATTAAGAAAATGAATTCTAGTCTTCTTAGATATTCAATTACTATTTTGATCATATTAGCGGTCTAATATTACAGGCAAGATTACAAGTACAACAAGTAAGGCATGCTAGTGGGTCCTAGACTACCCGGTCATGGCATGATAGTAGCTACATACGGACTCCCGTCACCTCGTGCATACGTAGCCCCTGCAGATAGTAGCACATACTTAATTAGTTCACCTAGGGGGGACAATTCCCCCTCACAAAGTTAGAAATGAAACTTACCTCGCTCCGAAATTCCATAACCAGCTTCCAAGACCTTCTGACGACTCCAATGGACGCACAACACCCCAAAACTATCCAAATAACGACAAACCAATGAAAATATACTCTAATATTTGCAACAATTCAAATTATATAATTTCCCAACTCCGCTCAGTGAAATGACCAAAATCCCATTTAAAATAGAACATTTCCCAGACGAACCTTCTAATGAAATTTGTTGACCAATGATTTAACTCATGACAAAAATAATACCAAACCAACTAGTAGTACACTATAATTGGATGACATACATATATAAAATTTAAATATAGAGACTCCTAGTATGCATTGATAACATCTCTGTAATATGTCACATGGGGAATTAAGAACATAGAGAACCCTAGTATTTCTACGAATAAAGTAATTTATGGAATTGTGTGTTTGCTCGTTTCTTCTGTATATACAACAACAGTTACCAGTCCAGCATTCAGATGGCACCGTATGAGGCTTTGTATGGTAGGCGGTTCCGGTCCCCCGTAGGATGGTTTGAGCGGAGCAAGGCCCGGTTGTTGGGTACAGATTGGTCCAGGATGCCCTAGATAAGGTGATTTTTGGGTACAGATTTGGTCCAGGATGCCCTGGATAAGGTGAAGGTGATTCAAGATAGATTTCGCACAGCCCAGTCTAGACAGAAGAGTTTTGTGGACCGGAAGGTTCGTGATTTGGCATTTATGGATAGAGAGTGGGTATTACTTCGGGTATCGCCTATGAACAGCGTCATGAGATTCGGGAAGATGGGCAAGCTGAGACCGAGGTTCATTGGTCATTTCGAGATATTGTGGTGTGTTGGGGAGGTTGCTTATGAGCTTGCCTTACCTCCCAGTCTAGCAAGAGTTCATCCGGTATTCCACGTTCTATGCTCCGAAAGTATCACGGTGATCCGACTCATGTATTGGATTTCAGCTCAGTCCAGTTGGATAAGGATCTATCTTATGTTGAGGAGCCAGTAGCTATTTTGGAAAGGCAGGTTAGAAAGCTCAGGTCGAAGAACATTGCTTCAGTAAAGGTCCAATGGAGGGGTCAGCCGGTCGAGGAGGAGACTTGAGAGACCGAGCAGGATATGCGCAGTTGTTACCCTCATCTTTTCACAGCTTCAAGTATGTCTTTGTACCCGTTCGAGAACAAACGATTATTTTAAGAGAGGGAGAATGTAACGACTCGGCCGGTCGTTTTGAGAGTTAGATCCCCGATATCCTAATAACTACTTTCCATAATCATTTCTGCTGTTATGACTTGTCAGGACGATTGGTTTTGAGTTTCGAAGTGTTTTGGGACACTTAGTCCCTAAATGAGAGCTTAAGTCTTAAAATTTGGACAGTAGTCAGAACTGTGTGAAAACGGTTCCGGAATGGAATTCCGATGATTTTGTTAGCTCCGTTGAGTGATTTTGAGTTTAGGAGCCATCTTGAATGTGTTTTGGAGGTCTGTAGTAGATTTAGGTTTGAATCAGCGAAAGTTGGATTTTTGGCGATTTCGGCCGGTAGTAGAAATTTTGATATCGAGCCCGGAAATGGAATTCCGGAAGTGACCATAGGTTTGTAGTGTTATTTGTGACCTATGTGTGAAATTTGAAGTCATTCGGACTAGGTTTGATGTGTTTCGGCGTCGTCCGTAGAATTTGGAAAATTCAAACTTCCTTAAGCTTCAATCCGTGCTTAATTCATGTTTTGATGTTGTTCGAGGTGGTTTGAAGGCTCGACTAAGTTCCTAGGGTGTTTTAGGATTTGTTGGTACATTTGGTTGAGGTCCCGGGGGCCTCAGGTATGTTTCGGATGCTCAACGGGTCATTTTTGGACTTAGAAGGATAGCATATTTTTGCTGCTTTTTGTTGCAAGGATTTTGTTCTTCGCGTTCGCGAAGAAGAGCTGGGGCAGGAGAAGAAATTTCTCTTCGCGTTTGCAAATAAAGGGACACATTCGCACAGGTTTGGACTTTGGTGTATCGCTAACGCGTGAATAGCACCGCGTTCGCGTAGAGAAAATGGAACTACTAGGACCTCAGGAACTTACTCTACGCGTTCGCGAATAAGGGATCGCGTTTGCGATGGCCCTGATGGCTGAAGCTACGCGTTCGCGAGAGGGAACTCGCGTTTGCGGAAGAGGAAAATTGAGCAGTTGACTTTAAAGTTCTAAAATCGAGGGTTTGAGTTCATAACTCAAATATTTGATTGGGAGCTCGGAAGTGGGCGAAATTTGGAGAGATTTTCGGAGGAAGTTTTTGGGTAATGATTCCTAACTCCTATATGATTTATTTCCACTAATCTATGTTTAATTTTATCATCTAATTTGGATTTGGGGTGAAAATTGGGAAAAATTAAGAAAAGTTCTTAGGCCGAATTATGGAATTTTGATCGAGAATTTTGTATCGTATTTGAGTAAATTTGGTATGATTAGACTCGTGAGTGAATGAGTGTTCGTAATTTGTAATTTTTACCCTATTCCGAGACGTGGGCCCAGGGAGGTTTTTTGGGCGTCTTTCCTATTTTAATGCTTTAGCTTCGAATTCATTAGCTAAATTAGTTACTTGTAGTTATATTTACATTATACATTTGGTTTGATTAGATTTGGTCTATTCAGAGTTGGTTACTCGTGGCAAGAAAGCGGTTTCGGATTGATTTGAGCGGTTCGAGATAATTAGTTTACCTAACCTTGTATGGGGGAACTTCCCCTTGGGATGTTTGGTATTGTTTGATGTACGAGCGTCGTGTACGTGAGGTGACGAGTATGTACACGGGATATTTTTGTAAAATTCCCGTTTTTCTTCTAAATCATAAACTGTTTTTCTTTGATTGAACTGTACAATTATATTTAATTACCCTGTTTAGATTAGGAAAATATGCCTACGTGTTTTGATTGTCTACTTGAAATTTGTGTCGCATGATTAGGTCGATTCCTATTTTTCCTTGGTTGTATGTAGTCTAAACTGTACATTTCAATGTTGTAACTGTCATGTCATTGTTGAGCTGCATATTTACTTTGGGACTACGGACGTATTCCGGGAGATCCCCCAGCACTACATATTTATTTTGGGACTATTATTTCGGGAGATCCTCATGTCTTGCATATTTACTTTGGGACTACGGACGTATTCTGGGAGATTCCCAGCACTGCATATTTATTTTGGGACTACGAAGGTATTCCGGAAGATCCCCATGTAGTGCATATTTAATTTTGGGACTACAGACGTATTCCGGGAGATTCCCCAGCACTGTATATTTATTTTGGGATTACAGACATATTCCGCGAGATCACCTTGTACTGCATATTAATTTTGGGACTACGGACGTATTCCGGGAGATGCCCCTGTACTGCATAATTAATTCGAGACTATGGGACGGTATCCGGGGAGATTTCCCTGTTGTGTTTCTCTTGTGCTGAGCCGAGGGCTTCTTGACTTTTATTACTGAAGACTTCCTTACTTATTTTACTGTAGAATATATTTATATCTCTTGCTGTTTTTAGTTCTTTATATTTACACCAGTAGGGCCCTGACCTGATCTCGTCACTACTCGACCGAGGTTAGGCTTGGCACTTACTAGGTACCATTGTGGTGTACTAATGCCCTTTCCTGCACATATTTTCGTGTGCAGATTCAGGTATGAGCTATCATCTCGGGGTTAGTGCGTGCTTGCTGATTCCAGGAGACTTCAAGGTATTTCTGCTTGCGTCCGCACATCCTCGGAGTCCCCTTCTATTCCCTCGCTTAGAGATTTTTCTTTGTTTATCTTCAGACTTTTGTATAGAGCTAGATAGATTATAGAAGTTTGTGATTTAGCGACATTCCGGGTTTTGGGAGATTATTTTTGTATATGCCGAATGGCACTATCCTTGTTATCTAAAATATACCGTTTATCTTTTATCATTATGTTTTCTTTAAATTTTCTGTAATGATAGGTTTACCTAGTCGTTAAGACTAGGTGCCGTCACGATATCTTTCGGAAGGTTATATTGGGTCGTGACAAAAAGGGAGCTATACTTAACTAGCCAAACGGCCATTAAGATATAGCGCCTTTTAAAAGGGCATTACATATAAAAATTTCACTAAGTTTTTTTTAATGCATTATGGTTCTTTGAGTCCAAAAGAATCACATTTTGGTTTCGGGCTTATATAATTAGAACTATGTACCATTTAGAATTATTAGACAAATGAAAACGGGTTGGAAGAATGGAACAAATAGAAATATCTCTCTCTACTTATAATTAAAAGGAATAAATTAAAAAAGTAATTCCATACGTGTAATAGAGTTATACATATTGGGATTTTTGGCTTAGTGTAGTGTGAATGGGAAATTGAAGGAAATAAAAAATTTCTCATTGGAAAAAGAGTAGAAAATTATTGTGCTTATACAGAGAAACACTTCTTCTAACACTTAAAGAACTGAAAAGAAGACAAGTCTCGCGCTATCATTGCTCGTTAAACTTCGGTCAATAATTTGATTGACATATTTTTCGATCGAAATTCTTTCGTTTTTTCTCTAATTTTCCCGTTGTTTTTTATTTAAACTAGTGTTAAAATCGCGTGATGCACGAATAATATGACAGAATTAATCTTATAAAATTATGATCTAATGTATCATATTATTTTAATAAATCGTAGTTGTTATCTTATTATTTAATATATTGTGAAGAATTATGATAAAATCTATACAAAGGATACACATCATACAGTAATCAAATAAATTGCTTATTTCTTATTTATTCTTAGTAAATTAGCAAGTAGTTAGTATTATACATAACATGACTTTTTGTTAACTCGTCAACTGGGTTAATATTTTGATAATACTTCTCTTTTAATATAACATAAATATATATATATATATATATATATATATATATTCTTACTCTAATTTGTTTTAAAACTTATGTTGTACCATTCAAAATTCTTCATTGGTCAAAATTTTCAATAATTGTTTTGAAAGTTTTTATTTATCTTTTATTTCTTAATTAATTCAAAATATAAATATCATAAAGTTACCTTTATCCCCCTCTTTTTGTACGTTCTTTTGTACTATAATATTTGATTAGTTTTTTCATTTGTAGTCTACTGAAAATTTAAATAAAGTAATATCTTCTTACTAAATTATAATTTTGAATCAAAAGTATAAAGAGATAAGCATTTGATTATTTTTATAAAAAACTACCAATATTTTTAATAATTATTAATTTGTCTTATATATATATAATATGCTTATCTTATGTATAATATCTTAATAGTATCTTTATTTTTTGTGTTTTTATTATGAAATTATGTGTTTTATTTATTAGTTAAAATTTTCTACATGAGAAATTTAATTAGTATATACATTTTTATGCTATCACCTGAATTCTTTTTTTAGTATTCTTCTTTTATAACTATTTGCTTATTATAATTTTAGTTATGTGTATATATACGACTTTTCTCATCATAATTCTAATTATAAGTCTTATATTTTTAGATTTTGTCACAAATTTATATTTTATTTCTTTTTTGTTCCTTACTCATCTAATCGTATTATCCATAACTTAATATTATTAAATTTTCATGTGAATTTATAATAAATTACTAATTTAATATAATACAATGACTATAATTTTGTATTATTCTTGAAATACTTGACTTTATCCTGTATAACTTTCTCATAATTATTTTGTTATTTAAATTTATCAATAATATTTTTGAGTATTATTTATTTATTTAATTTTATAAATAAATTTAAATTATGGATAAAATCACATTATATATATTCTCCTCTTTATATATTAGTTTTTGTTCTAATATTTCAATTTTTTTTCATTTAGTGTTTATCTATAATACGAATATAATTATTACAGTTTTTCTAAATTGGTGGTGTTGAATTAGTTCAAAGGTTAAACAGAGAAGTTATTTTAGTATACGTCATAAATCTACTAATAGTTATAATAATAATTATTCTTGCCTTATTTTAAATAAGAAATTAAATTGAATTATACTTCCCATTTGTACTTAATATGAAAGTTTAATTTTTTTTAATTAAGATTACTTCATAAGAAGTTAAATATAAACTTATATATTTTATTTATTTTTTAAAATTATTTTTTATGTTTTTTCTTTAGTTTTATCTTATCCATATAGCGGCATGACCATATAAATTATTATTCAGAAAATTTCTCATCTCAAAAAATAAATTAGTCTTATTTTTATATATATCTCTACATTGAAGTTATATATTTATACTCCATATTTTTTCCTATTCTTATAATAGTATTATTTAGAATATATAGATATTTAATTATTTTAAATTCAAATTCAAAAAAAATAACTAATTGTCATAAATAAAATTGTATTTAAGGTGAATGTCTATATTTTAGAGAGATTTTAGAAATTTTACTTGGTGGCTAAGTCACTCTTTTTCTATAAATAGAGGGGTCCTATTCCATTGTAATTCATCCCAAAATCAATAAGAATCCTCTCTCTACTTTGCTTTGCATACTCTTCTTCTGCTCTTATTGTTTTATAACACGTTATCAGCACGAGACTCTAACCAGTTGAGTAGAAGCTCTTGGATGAGCATAATGATTGTCAATTGTTCCATGAACTTCTTTCATGATTAAATTCTGAATTTAAGGTAAGTGTTTTACTTTATTTTTCTCTTTTAAATTCTTCAAATTCTATAATTTGATTTTAAATACAAGCAAAGATAATAAACTTTTATTATAACTCTAATAGAGTCTGCAAGAAATTATAACCACCCGAAGTGGTAAAATTTATATGCTTTGCCATGATCAAATTCATGTATGATTGTGGACAAAGAAGTGAAAACACGTCCCATTGAATTTGCTTCATTCTCATACCCCTTAAGAGAATGTGATAGCAATATGTAATAAGTCTGAAAGAAGACAAAATTATTACCGTGAAGATATCAATGGATGTGGAAGTGGCAATAGATGAAATTATAATCGTCATCATTGTGATAATAAGAATAATAAAGATTCTCAAAATAATCCTTCACTCTGTGAAAGTAATATTTGTCATCGATTTGACATGAGATTTTGTAAAGAACGTATAGATATTATGATCCATTCATAATGTGAATGTGACAACATCTGATTTATGAATACATATTCATTCTTAGAAGAATATGAATGTGCTAGTGGTAGTGGATATACCACACAAATCTCTAGAAAAAAGTTTGAGATTAAATAAGAAAATTTTATTATTATGGAATGAATGGTCATTAATCACGTACCTATTGTGATTATGCCAAAATATAACGGGAATGTGATTATTATAGGACAAAGGTAATAGAAGAAATATATCTTGCTTATAATGATTTTGACCATGACCATAATGGTATAACTTTCTCCTTGAAAGAGATATTCACCATATGGATAGTGATTACAAAATTAATTGAAAGCTCTAGAAGAGCCAATTATACTACTTTGGAGAAATAAAATTGATTATCAATAAGGTATGGTGTCGTAGTAAGTCTCAAAGAAACTTATTGAGTTTCTAAAGTATTCGGGAAAACGATTGGTTATACTGAAACTATAAATAAAGGAAAGATTTAATATCTTCTATTACTACAACTTGTAGCGATTTAATATGTATGTGAAAAGCCACCCGCTTTATTCTCCAGTTTGTACTACACAAACAAAAGAAAACCACAATAAAGTAAAAGTTTCTTGATATAAAAACCTATATCCTAATAAACTTGGAGTTTATTCATAATTGCACATGTCATGGTGTAATCCTAAGGTTTATCTATATTGATAATTTATCCAGTTGGCATAATTGGTTTAGCCATGTTAATTTAAGTATGATGTGCAAAAATAAAAGAGAATTCACATGGGTAAATATTAAAAAACTAAAAAGTTCTGTATGAATTCTCTTATGTTGTTTGTTCCCATTAATTAATTGACCAACTAAAATTGGGATTGAATCCCATGAATGCTAGAAATATCAAAGGTGAATATGTGTCCATTCACCTGTCATGCATACCACATAAGATGCATCTATGAGATGGCTACATGTGCGATTATTATTAATCCGCAACATGGCATTTCCCAGATAACTTGCTCAATAATTTAATTTCGAGCATATTCCAGATATTTTATTCAAGATATTTCATCTTGATAAATTGGTTTATATCACAGTTGTTTTAGCAAAATGATTTATTGAGTGCCTTCACTTAATAGCTAAACTATTACTTATGAGAACAAAGTTATTTATATCAGTTTGATATCATTATATACGAAAGTATATTATATTCTCCCCTCACAAGTGGTTCAGGGTCAAGAACCAAATAGTTTCATCTTATTATTATTGATGTGCAGTGTATATTTGATTAACAGCATAATGCACAAAGATAAATTCCCAAAATTGAGGAAGAAAGTTAGTTCTTCTAACATGAGGGGGAGACAAGATAAACAATTGAGAAAAAGTTACGTGAAAATGCATTATCATTTTTATATTTAGATCCTAGAATAAGATAATATGAACTTGAAGTTCATAAAAAGATAATTCATCTGCAATATATTGCGAAGCATACCAGACGCATTTGCTGACCCAAAGAAAGTAACTATATTCTCACTGCAAATACTCCTATTATAATAAGTCCTAAAAGGACAAAGTCTATGGTACGCTTAAAGCATGTAGACAAATTGATTTCAACTAAAATTCTTGATAAAGAAAATGAGGAAATGATTAAAATGATCATAATAAGGAGGCAAGTGATCTAGAACATCACATGACATAACATTTTATAAAATCTCAAGAGAGGTACGGGTAACTGAAAATATGAATGAAGAGATCTCTATGTTCTGTCTTTATGAAATAGATGTTGGAACCGATATAAAATGTTCGTCGACGAAATCTATCATAGCGCTAAATATAGATGAGGATCTTAAGTCTGACGAATACAGACAGAAAAATATTGGCCAAATGAAAGAGACAAAATTCGAATAGAATTTGTTTCATACGAAAGACATATATTTTTGGACCTGCAGTTCAAACACTCAAAAGTATAAAGTCAATGATGTGTGTGCAATCACTTTCATGTATCTTATATCTCTAGCATGACATGAAAACTTGATATGAATCTAAAGTCTATTTATATGGCTTATATGACTTAACTTATATGACAATTCCTGAAGGATTTAACTTGCTTAAAGCATATATAATTCTTGGTCCTGAAGTACCACATCCTACGTGCAATTTGTGCACATATGTATCTTTCTATAACTATAAGCATGATAATATGATAGCGAAAGTTTTTCCCTCTATGGAGATATTGAAAAGGCTATTCCACGACATTATATGAAGACATTATATATATACAAGAATAATGATTTCAAGGTGTAAAATATTCATTCAAGTGATAATATGGCTGATTTGTTCATCAAATCTCTAGTAATGTCAATCTTCAAGAAGTTAGTGTACAAGAGCGGGATGTGAATTGATGCTCTCATCAGGGGGAGTTAATACGTGTTGTACTCTTTTTTCCTTACAAGGTTTTGTCCCACTGGGTTTTCCTTGCAAGGTTTTTAATGAGGCAACCAAAAGGCATATTGTTAGATATGTGTACACTTTTTCCTTCTCTAGAATTTTTTTTCCGGTGGGTTTTATTTTAGTTAAGGTTTTAACGAGGCACATTATCTGCTGAATAGACATTCAAGGGGGGGTGGTATAAATAGAATTTTATTTAAGGTGAATGTCTATATTTTAGAGAGATTTTAGGGATTTTACTTAGTGGCTAAGTCACTCTTTATCTATAAATAAAGGGGTCTTGTTCCATTGTAATTCATCCCAAAATCAATAAGAATTCTCCCTCTACTTTGTTTTGCAATACTCTTCTTCTGCTCTTATTATTTTATAACACTAATTATTAACTAATCTAACAAATTTTATCCTAGAATTTGACACTTACTGAATTTTTGATGTCACTTGACATCATCACATTGATTTGCTTATA
>ML335143.1:0-23701 GCA_005239505.1 Nicotiana paniculata | reverse complement strand
GGAGTGGGATCCTATGTTGGACAGTCATCAGGTTATGCAGGTATCAACTAGGGAGTGAGACCCAATTTTAGAAAGACATTCGGTTATGCTGACATCCACTAGGGTGTGGAACCCTACGTTAGAAAGTCATCAGTTTATGCTGGCATCAACTAGGGAGTGGGACTCTATTTTGGAAAGTCATCAACTTAAGTTGGCATCAACTAGGGAGTGGGATCCTACGTTTGAGAGTCATCAGGTTATGCAGGTATCAACTAGGGAGTGAGACCCTATTTTAGATAGACATTCGGTTATGCCGGCATCAACTAGGGTGTGAGACCCTACGTTGGAAAGTCATCAGGTTATGCTGGCATCAATTAAGGTTTGGTGCCCCATGTTGGAAAGTCATTCGGTTATGCTGGCATCAACTAGGGAGTGGGACCCTATGTTCGAAAGTCATCAGGTTATGCTGGCGTCAACTAGGGAGTGGGACTCTATTTTGGAAAGTCATCAACTTATGTTGGCATCAACTAGGGAGAGGGATCTTATGTTGGACAGTCATCAGGTTATGCAGGAATGAACTAGGGAGTGAGACCCTATTTTAGAAAGACATTAGGTTATGTTGGCATCAACTAGGGTGTGGAACCCTACGTTGGAAAGTCATCAGGTTATGCTGGCATCAATTAGGGTGTGGGGCCCTATGTTGGAAATTCATTGGGTAATGATGGCATCAACTAGGGAGTGGGACCTTATGTTCGAAAGTCATCAGATTATGCTGGCATCAACTAGGGAGTGGGAATCTATTTTGGAAAGTCATCAACTTAAGTTGGCATCAACTAGGGAGTGGGATCCTATGTTGGACAGTCATCAGGTTATGCAGGTATCAACTAGGGAGTGAGACCCTACTTTAGAAAGACATTCGGTTATGCTGACATCCACTAGGGTGTGGAACCCTACGTTGGAAAGTAATCAGTTTATGCTGGCATCAACTAGGAAATGGGACCCTACGTTCGAAAGTCATCAGGTTCTGCTGCATTAACTAGGGGGTGGGACCCTACGTTGGAAAGTCATCAGGTTATGCGCGCATCAATGAGGGTGTGGAACCCTACGTTCGAAAGTCATCAGGTTATGTTGGCATCAACTAGGGAGTGGGATCCTATGTTGGAAAGTCATCAGGTTATGCTGGCATCAACTAGGGAGTGAGACCCTATATTATAAAGACATCAGGTTATGCCGGCATCAACTAGGGTGTGAGACCCTACGTTGGAAAGTCATCGGGTTATGCTGGCATCAATTAAGGTTTGGTGCCCTATGTTGGAAAGTCATTCGGTTATGCTGGCATCAACTAGGGAGTGGGACCCTATGTTCGAAAGTCATCAGGTTATGCTGGCGTCAACTAGGGAGTGGGACTCTATTTTGGAAAATCATCAACTTAAGTTGGCATCAACTAGGGAGTGGGATCCTATGTTTGAGAGTCATCAGGTTATGCAGGTATCAACTAGGGAGTGAGACCCTATTTTAGAAAGACATTCGGTTATGCTGACATCAACTAGGGTGTGGAACCCTACGTTGGAAAGTCATCAGTTTATTCTGGCATCAATTAGGGTGTGGGATCTTATGTTGGAAAGTCATTGGATTATGGTGGCATCAACTAGGGAGTGGGAACCTATGTTCGAAAGTCATCAAGTTATGCTGGCATCAACTAGGGAGTGGCACTCTAGTTTAGAAAGTCGTCAACTTATGTTGGCATCAACTAGGTAGTGTGACCCTATGTGTGAAAGTCATCAGGTTATGCTGGCATCAACTAGGGAGTGGGACTCTATTTTGGAAAGTCATAAACTTATGTTGGCATCAACTAGTGAGTGGGATCCTATGTTGGACAATCATCATGTTATGCAGACATCAACTAGGGAGTGAAACCCTATTTTAGAAAGACATTAGGTTATGTTGGCATCAACTAGGGTTTCGGACCCTATGTTGGAATGTCATCAGGTTATGCTGCCATCAACGAAGGAGTGTGACCCTACATTGGAAAGTCTTCAGGTTATGCTGGTATCAACTAGACAATAGGACCTACGTTCGAAAGTCATCAGGTTATGCTCGCATCAACTAGGGACTGGGACTCTATTTTGGAAAGTCATCAACTTAGGTTGGCATCAACTAGGGAGTGGGACTCTATTTTAGAAAGTCATCAACTTATGTTGGCATCAACTAGGGAGTGGGATGCTATGTTGGAAAGTCATCAGGTTATGCTGGCATCAACTAGGGAGTGAGACCCGATTTTATAAAGACATCAGGTTATGCTGGCATCAATTAGGGTGTGAGACCCTACGTTGGAAAGTCATCAGGTTATGCTGGCATTAATTAAGGTTTGGTACCCTATGTTGGAAAGTCATTCGGTTATGCTGGCATCAACTAGGGAGTGGGACCCTATGTTCGAAATTCATCAGGTTATGATGGCGTCAACTAGGGATTGGGACTCTATTTTGGAAAGTCATCAACTTAAGTTGGCATCAACTAGGGAGTGGGATCCTATGTTGGACAGTCATCAGGTTATGCAGCTATCAACTAGGGAGTAAGACCCTATTTTAGAAAGACATTCGGTTATGCTGACATCAACTAGGGTCTGGAACCCTACGTTTGAAAGTCATCAGTTTATTCTGGCATCAATTAGGGTGTGGGATCTTACGTTGGAAAGTCATTGGATTATGCATCCATCAACTAGGGAGTGGGAACCTATGTTCGAAAGTCATCAAGTTATGCTGGCATCAACTAGGGAGTGGCACTCAATTTTAGAAAGTCGTCAACTTATGTTGGCATCAACTAGTTAGTGTGACCCTATGTTTGAAAGTCATCAGGTTATGGTGGCATCAACTAGGGAGTGGGACTCTATTTTGGAAAGTCATCAACTTATATTGGCATCAACTAGGAGTGAGATCCTATGTTGGACGGTCATCAGGTTATGCAGGCATCAACTAGGGAGAGAGACCCTATTTTAGAAAGACATTAGTTTATGTTGGCATCAACTAGGGTGTGGAACCCTACGTTGAAAAGTTATCAGTTTATGCTGGCAACAATTAGTGTGTGGGATCCTACGTTGGAAAGTCATTGGATTATGTTGGCATCAACTAGGGTGTCGGACCATATGTTGGAATGTCATCAGGTTATGCTGCCATCAACGAAGGAGTGTGACCCTACATTGGAAAGTCATCAGGTTATGCTGGTATCAACTAGACAATAGGACCCTACGTTCGAAAGTCATCAGGTTATGCTCGCATCAACTAGGGACTGGGACTCTATTTTGGAAAGTCATCAACTTAGGTTGGCATCAACTAGGGAGTGGGACCCTATGTTGGATAGTCATCAGGTTATGCAGGCATCAACTAGGGAGTGAGACCTTATTTTAGAAAGACATTAGCTTATGCGGGCATCAACTAGGGTGTGGAACCCTACGTTGGAAAGTCATCAGTTTATGCTGGCATCAACTAGGGAGTGGGACTCTATTTTAGAAAGTCATCAACTTATGTTGGTATCAACTAGGGAGTGGGATTCTATGTTGGAAAGTCATCAGGTTATGCTGGCATCAACTAGGGTGTGAGACCCTACGTTGGAAAGTCATCAGGTTATGCTGGCATCAATTAGGGTGTGGGACCCTACGTTGGAAAGTCATCAGGTTATGCTGGCAACAATTAGGGTGTGGGACACTATGTTGGAAAGTCATTCGGTTATGCTGGCTTCAACTAGGGTGTGGGACCCTATGTTCGAAAGTCATCAGGTTATGCTGGCATCAACTAGGGAGTGGGACTCTATTTTGGAAAGTCATCAACTTATGTTGGCATCAACTAGGGAGTGGGATCCTATGTTGGACAGTCATCAGGTTATGCAGGCATCAACTAGGGAGTTAGACCCTATTTTAGAAAGATATTAGGTTATGTTGGCATCAACTAGGGTGTGGAACCCTACGTTGGAAAGTCATCAGGTTATGCTAGCATCAATTAGGGTGTGGGGCCCTATGTTGGAAATTCATTGGGTAATGCTGGCTTCAACTAGGGAGTGGGACCCTATGTTCGAAAGTCATCAGGTTATGCTAGCATCAATTAGGGTGTGGGATCCTACGTTGGAAAGTCATTGGATTATGCTGGCATTAATTAGGGAGTGGGAACCTATGTTCGAAAGTCATCAGGTTATGTTGGAATTAACTAAGGAGTGGCACTCTATTTTAGAAAGTCGTCAACTTATGTTGGCATCAACTAGGTAGTGGGACCCTATGTTGGACAGTCATCACTTTCATCAACTAGGGAGTCGAACCCTATGTTGGAATGTCATCAGGTTATGCTGGCATTAACGAAAGAGTGTTACCCTACATTGGAAAGTCATCAGGTTATGCTGGCATCAACTAGGAAATGGGACTCTACGTTTGAAAGTCATCAGGTTGTGCTGCATTAACTAGGGGTTGGGACCCTACGTTGGAAAGTCATCAGGTTATGCTCGTATCAACTAGGGAGTGGGACTCTATTTTGGAAAGTCATCAACTTACGTTGGCATCAACTAGGGAGTGGGACCCAAAGTTGGATAGTCATCAGGTTATGCAGGCATCAACTATGGAGTGAGACCTTATTTTAGAAAGACATTACGTTATGCTGGCATCAACTAGGGTGTGGAACCCTACGTTGGAAAGTCATCAGTTTATGCTTGAATCAACTAGGGTGTGGGACTCTATTTTGGAAAGTCATCAACTTATGTTGGCATCAAATAAGGAGAGGGATCCTAAGTTGGGTAGTCATCAGGTTATGCTGGCATCAACTAGGGAGTGAGGCCCTATTTTATAAAGACATCAGGTTATGCTGACATCAACTAGGGTGTGAGACCCTACGTTGGAAAGTCATCAGGTTATGCTGGCATCAACTAGGGAGTGATGCCCTATTTTATAAAGACATCAGGTTATGCTGACATCAACTAGGGTGTGAGACCCTACGTTGGAAAGTCATCAGGTTATGCTGGCATCAATTAGGGTGTGAGACCCTATGTTGGAAAGTCATTGGGTAATGCTGGCATCAACTAGGGAGTGGGACCCTATATTCGAAAGTCATCAGGTTATGCAGGCATCAACTAGGGAGTGGGACTCTATTTTGGAAAGTCATCAACTTAAGTTGGCATCAACTAGGAAGTGGGATCCTATGTTGGACAGTCATCAGGTTATGCAGGAATCAACTAGGGAGTGAGACCCTATTTTAGAAAGACAGTCGGTTATGCTGACATCAACTAGGGTGTGGAACCCTACGTTGGAAAGTCATCAGTTTATGCTGGCATCAATTAGGGTGTGGGATCTTATGTTGGAAAGTCATTGGATTATGCTGGCATCAACTAGGGAGTGGGAACCTACGTTCGAAAGTCATCACGTTATGCTGGCATAAACTAGGGAGTGGAACTCTATTTTAGAAAGTCGTCAACTTATGTTGCCATTAACTTGGGAGTGGGACCATATGTTGGACAGACATCATTGGCATCAACTAGGGAGTCAGACCCTATGTTGGAATGTCATCAGGTTATGCTGCCATCAACGAAAGAGTGTGACCCTACATTGGAAAGTCATCAGGTTATGCTGGCATCAACTAGGCAATGGGACCCCATGTTCGAACGTCATCAGGTTATGCTCGCATCAACTAGGGAGTGGGACTATATTTTGGAAAGTCATCAATTTATGTTCGCATCAACTAGGGAGTGGGACCCTATGTTGGATAGTCATCAAGTTATGCAGGCATCAACTAGGAAGTGAGAACCTATTTTAGAAAGACATTAGGTTATGCGGGCAACAACTAGGGTGTGGAACCCTACGTTCGAAAGTCATCAGTTTATGATGGCATCAACAAGGGAGTGGGACTCTATTTTAGAAAGTCATCAACTTATTTTGGCATCAACTAGGGAGTGGGATCCTATGTTGGAAAGTCATCAGGTTATGCTGGCATCAATTAGGGAGTGAGACCCTATTTTATAAAGACATCAGGTTATGCTGGCATCAACTAGGGTGTGGGATCCTATGTTGGAAAGTCATCACTTTATGCTGGCATCAATTAGTGTGTGGGATCCTACGTTGAAAAGTCATTGGATTATGCTGGCATCAACTAGGGAGTGGGAACCTATGTTCGAAAGTCATCAGGTTATGCTGGCATCAATTAGGGAGTGGCACTCTATTTTAGAAAGTCGTCAACTTATGTTAGCATCAACTAGGGAGTGGGACCCTATGTTGGACAGTCATCACTGGCATCAATTAAGGAGTCGAACCCTATGTTGGAATGTCATCAGGCTTTGCTTGCATCAACGAAAGAGTGTGACCCTACATTGGAAAGTCATCAGGTTATGCTTGTATCAACTAGGAAATGGGACCCTATGTTCGAAATTATCAGGTTCTGCTGCATTAACTATGGGGTGGGATCCTACGTTGGAAAGTCATCAGGTTATGCTCGCATCAATTAGGGAGTGGGACTCTATTTTGGAAAGTCATCAACTTATGTTGGCATCAACTAGGGAGTGAGACCCTATGTTGGACAGCCATCACTAGCATCAATTAGGGAGTCGAACCCTATGTTGGAATGTCATCATGCTATCCTGGCATCAACGAAAGAGTGTGACCCTACATTGGAAAGTCATCAGGTTATGCTGGCATCAACTAGGAAATGGGACCCTACGTTCGAAAGTCATCAGGTTCTGCTGCATTAACTAGGGGGTGGGACCCTACGTTGGAAAGTCATCAGGTTATGCTCGCATCAATGAGGGAGTGGGACTCTATTTTGGAAAGTCATTAACTTATGTTGGCATCAACTAGGGAGTGAGACCCTATTTTAGAAAGACATTAGGTTATGTGGGCATCAACTAGGGAGTGGGACCCTATGTTCGAAAGTCATCAGGTTATGGTGGCATCAACTAGGGAATGGGGCTCTATTCTGGAAAGTCATCAACCTATGTTGGCATCAACTAGGGAGTGGGATCCTATGTTTGAAAGTCATCAGGTTATGCTGGCATCAACTAGGGAGTGAGACCCTATTTTATAAAGACATCAGGTTATGCTCGCATCAACTAGGGTGTGAGACCCTACGTTGGAAAGTCATCAGGTTATGCTGGCATCAATTAGGGTGTGGGACCCTATGTTGGAAAGGCATTCGGTTATGCTGGCATCAACTATGGAGTGGGACCCTATGTTCGAAAGTCATTAGGTTATCTGGCATCAACTAGGGAGTGGGACTCTATTTTGGAAAGTCATCAACCTATGTTGGCATCAACTACGGAGTGAGACCCTATGTTGGACAGTAATCAGGCTATGCAGGCATCAACTACAGAGTGAGACCCTATTTTAGAAAGACATTAGGTTTTGCTGGCATCAACTAGGGTGTGGAACCCTATGTTGGAAAGTCATCAGTTTATGCTGGCATTGATTAGGGTGTGGGATCCTACGTTGGAAAGTTAGTGGATTATGCTGGCATCAAATAGGGAGTGGGAACGTATGTTCGAAAGTCATAAGGTTATGCTGGCATCAACTAGGGAGTGGGACTGTATTTAGAAAGTCGTCAACTTATGTTGGCATCAACTAGGGTGTGAGACCCTACGTTGGAAAGTCATCAGGTTATGCTGGCATTAATTAGGGTGTGGGATCCTACGTTGGAAAGTTAGTGGATTATGCTGGCATCAACTAGGGTGTGAGACCCTACGTTGGAAAGTCATCAGGTTATGCTGGCATTAATTAGGGTGTGGGATCCTACGAAGGAAAGTCATTGGATTATGCTGGCATCAACTAGGGGGTGGGACCCTACGTTGGAAAGTCAACAGGTTATGCTCGCATCAATTAGGGAGTGGGACTCTATTTTGGAAAGTCATCAACTTATGTTGGCATCAACTAGGGAGTGGGACCCTATCTTGGATAGTCATCAGGTTATGCAGGCATCAACTAGGGAGTGAGACCCTATTTTAGAAAGACATTACGTTATGCTAGCATCAACTAGGGTGTGGAGCCCTACGTTGGAAAGTCATCAGTTTATGCTGGAATCAACTAGGGAGTGGGACTCTATTTTGGAAAGTCATCAACTTATGTTGGAATGAACTAGGGAGTGGGATCCTATTTTGGACCGTCATGAGGTTATGGTGGCATCAACTATGGAGTGAGACCCTATTTAATAAAGACATCAGGTTATGCTGGAATCAACTAGGGTGTGAGACCCTACGTTGGAAAGTCATCGGGTTATGCTGGCATCAATTAGGGTGTGGGACCCTATATTTAAAACTCATTGGGTTATGTTGGCATCAACTAGGGAGTGGGACCCTATGTTCGAAAGTCATTAGGTTATCTGGCATCAACTAGGGAGTGGGACTCTATTTTGGAAAGTTATCAACTTATGTTGGCATCAACTAGGGAGTGGGATCCTATGTTGGACAGTAATCAGGCTATGCAGGAATCAACTACGGAGTGAGACCCTATTTTAGAAAGACATTCGGTTTTGCTGGCATCAACTAGGGTGTGGAACCCTATGTTGGAAAGTCATCAGTTTATGCTGGCATTGATTAGGGTGTGGGATCCTACGTTGGAAAGTCAGTGGATTATGCTGGCATTAAATAGGGAGTGGGACGTATGTTCGAAAGTCATAAGGTTATGCTGGCATCAACTAGGGAGTGGCACTGTATTTTAGAAAGTCGTCAACTTATGTTTGCATCAACTAGGGTGTGAGACCCTACGTTGGAAAGTCATCAGGTTATGCTGGCATCAACTAGGGTGTGAGACCCTACGTTGGAAAGTCATCAGGTTATGCTGGCATCAATTAGGGTGTGGGATCCTACGAAGGAAAGTCATTGGATTATGCTGGCATCAACTAGGGAGTGGGAACCAATGTTCGAAAGTCATCACGTTATGCTGGCATCAACTAGGGAGTGGCACTCTATTTTAGAAAGTCATCAACTTATGTTGGAATTAACTAGGGAGTGGGACCATATGTTGGACAGTCATCACTGGCATCAACTAGGGAGTCGGACCCTATGTTGGAATGTCATCAGGTTATCCTGGCATCAACGAATGAGTGTGACCCTACATTGGAATGTCATCAGGTTATGCTGGCATCAACTAGGAAATGGGACCCTACGTTTGAAAGTCATCAGGTTGTGCTGCATTAACTAGGGGATTGGACCCTACGTTGGAAAGTCATCAGATTATGCTAGCATCAACTAGGGAGTGAGACTCTATTTTGGAAAGTCATGAACTTATGTTGGCATCAACTAGGGAGTGGGACCCTATGTTGGATAGTCATCAGGGTATGTAGGCATCAACTAGGGAGTGAAACCCTATTTTTGAAAGACATTGGGTTATGCTGGCATCAACTAGGGAGCGGGACCCTATGTTCGAAAGTCATCAGGTTATGTTGGCATCAACTAGGGAGTGGGACTCTATTTTTGAAAGTCATTAACTTATGTTGGCATCAACTAGGAATTGGGATCCTATGTTGGACAGTCATCAGGTTATGTTGGCATTAACTAGGGAGTGAGACCCTATTTTAAAAAGACATCAAGTTATGCCGGCATCAACTAGGGGATGGGATCCTACGTTAGAAAGTTATCAGGTTATGCTGTCATTAATTAAGGTGTGGTACCCTATGTTGGAAAGTCATCAGGTTATGCTAGAATCAACTATGGAGTGACAACCTATATTGGAAAGTCATCAGGTTATTCAGGCATCAACTAGGGAATGAGACCCTATTTTAAAAAGACATCAGGTTATGCTGGCATCAACTACGGGGTTGGACCATATGTTGGAAAGTCATTGTATTATGCTAGCATCAACTAGGGAGTGGGACCCTATTTTCGAAAGTCATCAGGTTATGGTGGCATCAACTAGGGAGTGGGACTCTATTCTAGAAAGTCATCAACCTATGTTGGCATCAACTACGGAGTGGGATCCTATGTTGGACAGTCATCAGGTTATGGTGGCATCAACTAGGAAGTGAGACCCTCTTTTTTAAAGACATCAGGTTATGCTGGCATCAACTAGGGTGTGAGACCCTACGTTAGAAAGTCATCAGGTTATGTTGGCATCAATTAGGGTGTGGGACCCTATGTTGGAAAGTCATTGGGTTATGCTGGCATCAACTAGAGAGTGGGACCCTATGTTCGAAAGTCATCAGGTTATGCTAGCATCAACTAGGGAGTGTGACTCTATTTTGGAAAGTCATCAACTTATGTTGGAATCAACTATGGAGTGGGATCCTATGTTGGAACGTCATCAGGTTATGTAGGAATCAACTAGCGAGTGAGACCCTATCTTAGAAAGACATTAGGTTATGTTGGCATCAACTAGGGTGTGGAATCCTACATTGAAAAGTCATCAGTTTATGCTGGCATCAATTAGGGTGTGGGATCCTATGTTGGAAAGTCATGGGATTATGCTGGTATCAACTAGGGAGTGGGAACCTATGTTCGAAAGTCATCAGGTTATTCTGGTATAACCTAGGGAGTGGCAGTCTATTTTAGAAAGTCGTCAACTTATGTTGGCATCAACTAGGGAGTGGGACCCTATGTTGGACAGTCATCACTGGCATAACCTAGGGAGTCAGACCCTATGTTGGAATGTCATCAGGTTATGATGGCATCAACGAATGAGTGTAACCCTACATTGGAAAGTCATCAGGTTATGTTGGCATCAACTAGGAAATGGGACCCTACGTTCGAAAGTCATCACGTTGTGCTGCATTAACTAGGGGATGGGACCCTACGTTGGAAAGTCATCAGGTTATGTTCGCATCAACTAGGGAGTGGGACTCTATTTTGGAAAGTCATCAACATATGTTGGCATCAACTAGCGAGTGGGACCCTATGTTGGATAATCATCAGGTTATGCATGCATCAGCTAGGGAGTGAGACCCTATTTTTGAAAGACATTAGGTTATGCTGACATCAACTAGGGTGTGGAACCCTACGTTGGAAAGTCATCAGTTTATGCTGGCATCAATTAGGGTGTGGGATCCTACGTTGTAAAGTCATTGGATTATGCTGGCATCAACTAGGGAGTGGGACCCTATGTTCGAAAGTCATCAGGTTATGGTTGCATCAACTAGGGAGTGGGATCCTATGTTTCACAGTCATCAGGTTATGCTGGCATCAACTAGGGAGTGAGACCCTCTTTTATAAAGACATCAGGTTATGCTGGCATCAACTAGGGTGTGAGACCCTACGTTGGAAAGTCATTAGGTTATGCTGGCATCAACTAGGGAGTGAGACCCTCTTTTATAAAGACATCAGGTTATGCTGGCATCAACTAGGGTGTGAGACCCTACGTTGGAAAGTCATTAGGTTATGCTGGCATCAATTAGGGTGTGGGACCTTACATTGGAAAGTCATTGGGTTATGCTGGCATCAATTAGGGAGTGGGACCCTATGTTCGAAAGTCATCAGGTTATGTTGGCATCAACTAGGGAGTGTGACTCTATTATGGAAAGTTATCAACTTATGTTGGCATCAACTAGGGGTGGAATCCTATGTTGGACAGTCATCAGGTTATGCAGGCATCAACTAGGGAGTGAGACCCTATTTTAGAAAGACATTAGGTTATGTTGGCATCAACTAGGGTGTGGAACCCTACGTTTGAAAGTCATCAGTTTATGTTGGCATCAATTAGGGTGTGGGATCATACGTTGGGAAGTCATTGGACTATGCTAGCATCAACTAGGGAGTGGGACCCTATGTTCGAAAGTTATCAGGTTATGCTGGTATCAACTAGGGAGTGGCACTCTATTTTATAAAGTCATCAACTTATGTTGCGATCAACTAGGGAGTGGGACCCTATGTTAGACAGTCATTACTAGCATCAACTAGGGAGTCAGATCCTATGTTGGAATGTCATCAGGTTATGCTGGCATCAACGAGGGAGTGTGACCCTGCATTGGAAAGTCATCAAGTTATGCTTGCATCAACTAGGGAGTGAGATCCTTTTTTATAAAGACACTAGGTTATGCTGGCATCATCTAGGTGATGGGACCCTATGTTGGACAGTCATCACTAAGATCAGGTTAACTATGGGGTGGGACCCTATGTTGGAAAGCCATTAGGTTATGCTCGCATCAACTAGGGAGTGGGACCTTATTTGAAAGTCATCAACTTATGCTAGCATCAACTAGGGAGTGGGACCCTATGTTGGAAAGCCATTAGGTTATGCTCGCATCAACTAGGGAGTGGGACCTTATTTGAAAGTCATCAACTTATGCTAGCATCAACTAGGGAGTGGGACCCTATGTTGGAAAGTCATCAGGTTATACTGGCATCAACTAGATAGTAGGACCCTATATTAGAAAGTCATCAGGTTATGTTGGCATCAACAAGGGAGTGAGACCCTACGTTTGAAAGTGATCAGGTTATGCTGGCATCAACTAGGGAGTGAGACCCCATTTTAAAAAAACATAAAGTTAGTCTGGCATCAACTAGGGGGTGGGAACCTACGTTGGAAAGTCATCAGGTTATGCTGGCATCAACTAGGGAGTGAGACCCCATTTTAAAAAAACATAAAGTTAGTCTGGCATCAACTAGGGGGTGGGAACCTACGTTGGAAAGTCATCAGGTTATACTGGCATCAACTAGGTAGTAGGACCCTATATTAGAAAGTCATCAGGTTATGTTGGCATCAACAAGGGAGTGAGACCCTACGTTTGAAAGTCATCAGGTTATGCTGGCATCAACTAGGGAGTGAGACCCCATTTTAAAAAAACATCAAGTTAGTCTGGCATCAACTAGGGGGTGGGAACCTACGTTGGAAAGTCATCAGGTTCTGCTGTCATCAATTAAGGTGTGGTACCCTACGTTGGAAAGTCATCAGGTTATGCTGGCATCAACTGGGGAATGGGACGCTATGTTGGAAAGTCATCAGGTTATGGTGGCATCAATTAGGGAGTGAGACCCTATTTTCAAAAGTCATCAGGTTATGTTGGCATCAACAATGGAGTGTGACCCTATGTTGGAAAGTCATCAGGTTATGTTGGCATCAACTAGGAAGTGGGACACTATATTGGAAAGTCATCAGATTGTGGTGAAATCAACTAGGGAGTGGGACCCTATGTTAAAAAAGTCATCAAATATATGCTAACATCATCTAGGCAGTTGGACCCTATATTGGAAAGTCTTTAGGTCATGCTGGCATCAACTAGGAAGTAGGACCCTACGTTTGAAAGTCATCAGGTTATGTTTGAATCAATTAGGGAGTATGACCTTACGTTTGAAAGTAATGAGGTTATGCTGGCACCAACTAGGGACTGGTACCATATGTTCGAAAGTCATCAGGATATGCTGACAATAACTAGGGGTTGGGGCCCCACGTTGGAAAGTCATCAGGTTCTGCTGTCATCAATTAAGGTGTGGTACCCTACGTTGGAAAGTCATCAGGTTCTGCTGTCATCAATTAAGGTGTGGTACCCTACGTTGGAAAGTCATCAGGTTCTGCTGTCATCAATTAAGGTGTGGTACCCTACGTTGGAAAGTCATCAGGTTATGTTTGAATCAATTAGGGAGTATGACCTTACGTTTGAAAGTAATGAGGTTATGCTGGCACCAACTAGGGACTGGTACCATATGTTCGAAAGTCATCAGGATATGCTGACAATAACTAGGGATTGGGGCCCCACGTTGGAAAGTCATCGGGTTATGCTAGCATCAACTAGGGAATGGGACCCTACGTTGGAAATTCATCAGATTATGCTGGCATTAACTACGGAGTGAGACCCTATTTTAGAAAGACATCACGTAATGCTGGCATCAACTAGGGTGTGGGACCCTACATTGGAAAGTCATCAGGTTATGCTGGCATCAACGAGGAAATGGGACCCTACGTTCGAAAGTCATTAGGTTATGCTCGCATCAACTAGGGAGTGGGACCCTATGTTGGACAGTCATTACTGGCATCAACTAGGGAGTCGGACCCTATGTTGGAATGTCATCAGGTTATGCTGGCATCAACGAGGGAGTGCAACCCTACATTGGAAAGTCATCAGGTTATGCTGGCATCAACTAGGAAATGGGACCCTACGTTCTAAAGTCATCAGGTTGTGCAGCATTAACTAGGGGGTGGGACCCTACGTTGTAAGGTCATGAAATTTTGCTCGCATCAACTAGGGAGTGGGACTCTATTTTGGAAAGTCATCAACTTATGTTATAATCAACTAGGGAGTGGGAACCGGCGTTGGACAGTCATCACTGGCATCAACTAGGGAGTCAGACCCTATGTTGGAATGTCATCAGGTTATGCTGGCATCAACTAGGGAGTGGGAACCGGCGTTGGACAGTCATCACTGGCATCAACTAGGGAGTCAGACCCTATGTTGGAATGTCATCAGGTTATGCTGCCATAAACGAAGGACTGTGACCCTACATTGGAAAGTCATCAGGTTATGCTGGCATCAACTAGGCAATGGGACCCTACGTTCGAAAGTCATCAGGTTATGCTCGCATCAACGAAGGAGTGGGACTCTATTTTGGAAACTCATCAACTTATGTTGGCATCAACTAGGGAGTGGGACCCTATGTTGGATAGTCATCAAGTTATGCAGGCATAACCTAGGGAGTGAGACCCTATTTTAGAAAGACATTAGGTTATGCGGGCATCAACTAGGGTTTGGAACCCTACGTTGGAAAGTCATCAGTTTATGTTGGCATCAACTAGGGAGTGGGACTCTATTTTAGAAAGTCATCAACTTATGTTGGCATCAACTAGGGAGTGGGATCCTATGTTGGAAAGTCATCAGGTTATGCTGGCATCAACTAGGGTGTGAGACCCTACGTTGGAAAGTCATCAGGTTATGCTGGCATCAATTAGGGTGTCGGACCCTATGTTAAAAAGTCATTTGGTTATGCTGGCATCAACTAGGGAGTGGGACCCTATGTTCGAAAGACATCAGGTTATGCTGGCATAAACTAGGGAGTGGGACTGTATTTTGGAAAGTCATCAACTTATGTTAACCTCAACTAGGGAGTGGGATCCTATGTTGGACAGTCATCAGGTTATGCAGGCATCAACTAGGGAGTGAGACCCTATTTTAGAAAGACATTAGGTTATGCCGACATCAACTAGGGTGTGGAACCCTACGTTGGAAAGTCATCAGTTTATGCTGGCATAGATTATTGTGTGCGATCATACATTGGAAAGTCATTGGACTATGCTGGCATCAACTAGGGAGTGGGACCCTATGCTGGAAAGTTATCAGGTTATGCTGGTATTAACTAGGGAGTGGCACTCTATTTTAGAAAGTCATCAACTTATGTTGGCATCAACTAGGGAGTGGGACCCTACATTGGAAATTCATCAGGTTATGCTGGCGTCAACTAGGAAATGGGACCCTACGTTCTAGTGTCATCAGGTTATGCTAGCATCAACTAGGGAATGGAACCCTACGTCTGAAAGTCATCAGGTTATGCTGGCATTAACTACATAGTGAGACCCTATTTTAGAAAGACATCAGGTTATGCTGGCATCAACTAAGGTGTGGGCCCTACGTTGGAAAGTCATCAGGTTATGCTGCCATCAATTAGGGTGTAGGACCCTACGTTAGAAAGTCATTGGGGTATGCTGGCATCAACTAGGGAGTGTGACCCTATGTTCGAAAGTCATCAGGTTATGTTGGCATCAACTAGGGAGTGGGACTCTATTTTGGAAAGTCATCAAATTATGTTGGCATCAACTATGGAGTGGAATCCTATGTTGGACAGTCATCAAGTTATGCTTGCATCAACTAGGGAGTGAGACCCTATTTTAGAAAGACATTAGGTTATGCTGGCATTAACTAGGTGATGGGATTTTATGTTGGACAGTCATCACTGCGATCAGGTTAACTAGGGGGTGGGACCCTACGTTGAAAGCCATTAGGTTATGCTCACATCAACTAGGGAGTGGGACCTTGTTTTGAAAGTCATCAACTTATGCTAGCATCAACTAGGGAGTGGGACCCTATGTTGGAAAGTCATCAGGTTATGTTGGCATCAACTAGGGAGTGGGACCTTGTTTTGAAAGTCATCAACTTATGCTAGCATCAACTAGGGAGTGGGACCCTATGTTGGAAAGTCATCAGGTTATACTAGCATCAACTAGAGAGTAGCACCCTATATTAGAAAGTCATCAGGTTATGTTGGCATCAACAAGGGAGTGAGACCCTACGTTTGAAAGTCATCAGGTTATGCTGTCATCAATTAAGGTGTGGTACCCTACGTTGGAAAGTCATCAGGTTATGTTGGCATCAACAAGGGAGTGAGACCCTACGTTTGAAAGTCATCAGGTTATGCTCGCATCAACTAGGGAGTGAGACCCTATTTTAAAAAAACCTCAAGTTAGTCTGGCATCAACTAGGGGGTGGGACCCTACGTTGGAAAGTCATCAGGTTATGCTGTCATCAATTAAGGTGTGGTACCCTACGTTGGAAAGTCATCAGGTTATGTTGGCATCAAATAGGGAGTGAGACCCTATGTTGGAAAGTCATCAGGTTTTGCTCGCATCAAGTAGGGAGTGAGACCCTATTTTAAAAAGATATCAGGTTATGCTGGCATCAACTAGGGGGTGGGAACCTACGCTGGAAAGTCATCAGGTTCTGTTGTCATCAATTAAGGTGTGGTACCGTACTTTGGAAAGTCATAAGGTTATGCTGGCATCAACTAGGGAATGGGACGCTATGTTGGAAAGTCATCAGGTTATGCTGGCATCAACTAGGGAATGGGACCCTACGTTTGAAATTCATCACGTTATGCTGGCATCAACTAGGGTGTGGGACCCTACATTGGAAAGTCATCAGGTTATGCTGGCATCAACTAGGAAATGGGACCCTACGTTCGAAAGTCATTAGGTTATGCTCGCATCAACTAGGGAGTGGGACCCTATATTGGACAGTCATTACTGGCATCAACTAGGGAGTCGGACCCTATGTTGGAATGTCATCAGGTTATGCTGGCATCAACGAGGGAGTGTGACCCTACATTGGAAAGTCATCAGGTTATGCTGGCATCAACTAGGAAATGGGACCCTACGTTCGAAAGTCATTAGGTTATGCTCGCATCAACTAGGGAGTGGGACCCTACATTGGAAAGTCATCAGGTTATGCTGGCATCAACTAGGAAATGGGACCCTACGTTTTAAAGTCATCAGGTTATGCTAGCATCAACTAGGGAATAAAACCCTACGTTGGAAAGTCATCAGGATATGCTGGCATTAACTACGGAGTGAGACCCTATTTTAGAAAGACATCAGGTTATGCTGGCATCAACTAGGGTGTGGGACCCTACGTTGGAAAGTCATCAGGTTATGTTGCCATCAAATAGGGTGTGGGACCCTACGTTAGAAAGTCATTGGGTTATGCTGGCATCAACTAGGGAGTGTGACCCTATGTTCGAAAGTCATCATGTTATCTTGGCATCAACTAGGGAGTGGGACTCTATTTCGGAAAGTCATCAAATTATGTTGGCATCAACTAGGTAGTGGAATCCTATGTGGGACAGTCATCAAGTTTTGGTGGAATCAACTAGGGAGTGAGACCCTATTTTAGAAAGACATTAGGTTATGCTGGCATCAACTAGGGTGTGGAACCCTACGTTGGAAAGTCATCAGTTTATGCTGTCATCAAATAAGGTGTGGTACCCTACGTTGGAAAGTTATGAGGTTGTTCTGGCATCAGCTAGGGAGTGGGACCCTATGTTGGAAAGTCATCAGGTTTTGTTGGCATCAACTAGGGAGTGAGACCCTATTTTAAAAAGACATCAGGTTATGCTGGCATCAACTAGGTGATGGTACCCTATTTTGGACAGTCGTCACTAACATCAGGTTAACTAGGGGGTAGGACCCTACGTTGGAAAGCCATAAGGTTATGCTCGCATCAACTAGGGAGTGGGACCTTATTTTTAAAGTCATCAACTTATGCTAGCATCAACTAGCGAGTGGGACCCTATGATGGAAAGTCATCAGGTTATACTGGCATGAACTAGAGAGTGGGACCCTATATTAGAAAGTCATGAGGTTATGTTGGCATCAACAAGGCAGCGACACCCTACGTTTGAAAGTCATCAGATTATGCTGGCATCAACTAGGGGTGAGACCATACTTTAAAAAAACATCAAGTTAGTCTGGCATCAAGTAGGGGATGGGACCCTACGTTGGAAAGTCATCAGGTTATGCTGTCATCAATTAAGGTGTGATACCCTATGTTGGAAAGTCATCAGGTTATGTCGGCATCAACTGCGGAGCGGGACCCTATGTTGGAAAGTTATCAGGTTGTTCTGGCATCAACTAGGGGGTGAGAACCTACGTTGGAAAGTCATGAGGTTCTGCTGTCATCAATTAAGGTGTGGTACCCTACGTTGGAAAGTCATCAGGTTATGCTGGCATTAACTAGGGAATGGGAAGCTATGTTGGAAAGTCATCAGGTTATGGTGGCATCAACTAGGGACTAAGACCCTATGTTCGAATGTCATCAGGTTATGTTGGCATCAATGATGGAGTGTGACCCTATGTTGGAAAGTCATCAGGTTATGTTGGCATCAACTAGGAAGTGGGACACTATATTGGAAAGTCATCAGATTGTGGTGAAATCAACTAGGGAGTGGGACCCTATGTTAAAAAAGTCATCAAATTTATGGTAACATCATCTAGGCGGTTGGACCCTATATTGGAAAGTCTTTAGGTCTTGCTGGCATCAACTAGGGAGTAGGACCCTACGTTTGAAAGTCATCAGGTTATGTTTGAATCAATTAGGGAGTATGACCTTACGTTTGAAAGTAATGAGGTTATGCTGGCATCAACTAGGGTGTGGGACCCTATATTGGAAAGTCATCAGATTAGGCTAGCATTAACTACGGAGTGAGACACTGTTTTAGAAAGACATCACGTTATGCTGGCATCAACTAGGGTGTGGGACCCTATATTGGAAAGTCATCAGGTTATGCTGGCATCAACTAGGAAATGGGACCCTACGTTCGAAAGTCATAAGGTTGTGCTGCATTAACTAGGGGGTGGGACCCTACGTTGGAAAGTCATTAGGTTATGCTCGCATCAACTAGGGAGTGGGACCTTATTTTGAAAGTCATCAACTTATGCTGGCATCAACTAGGGAGTGGGACCCTATGTTGGAAAGTCACTAGGTTATGCTGGCATCAACTAGGGAGTGAGACCCTATTTTAAAAAAACATCAAGTTAGTATGGCATCAACTAGGGGTGGGACCCTACGTTGGAAAGTCATCAGGTTATGCTGTCATCAATTAAGGTGTGATACCCTACGTTGGAAAGTCATCAAGTTATGCTGACACCAACTAGGGAGTGGGACCCTATGTTGGAAAGTCATTAGGTTATGCTGGCATCAACTAGGGAGTGAGACCCTATTTTAAAAAGACATCAGGTTATGGTGGCATCAAGTAGGGACGGAGACCCTATATTCGAAAGTCATCAGGTTATGCTGGCATCAACTAGGGAATGGGACGCTATGTTGGAAAGTCATCAGGTTATGGTGGCATCAACTAGGGACGGAGACCCTATATTCGAAAGTCATCAGGTTATGTTGGCATCAACGATGGAGTGTGACCCTATGTTGGAAAGTCATCAGGTTATGTTGGCATCAACTAGGAAGTGGGACACTATATTGGAAAGTCATCAGATTGTGGTGAAATCAACTAGGGAGTGGGACCCTATGTTAAAAAATTCATCAAATTTATGGTAACATCATCTAGGCGGTTGGACCCTATATTGGAAAGTATTTAGGTCTTGCTGGCATGAACTAGGGAGTAGGACCCTACGTTTGAAAGTAATCAGGTTATGTTTGAATCAATTAGGGAGTATGACCTTACGTTTGAAAGTAATGAGGTTATGCTGGCATCAACTAGGGACTGGTACCATATGTTCGAAAGTCATCAGGATATGCTGACAATGACTAGGGAGTGGGACCCCACGTTGGAAAGTCATCACGTTATGCTAGCATCAACTAGGAAATGGGACCCTACGTTGGAAAGTCATCAAATTAGGCTAGCATTAACTACGGAGTGAGACACTGTTTTAGAAAGACATCACGTTGCTGGCATCAACTAGGGTGTGGGACCCTATATTGGAAAGTCATCAGGTTATGCTGGCATCAACTAGGAAATGGGACCCTACGTTCGAAAGTCATAAGGTTGTGCTGCATTAACTAGGGGGTGGGACCCTACGTTGGAAAGTCATTAGGTTATGCTCGCATCAACTAGAAAGTGGGACCTTATTTTGAAAGTCATCAACTTATGTTGGCATCAACTAGGGAGTGGGACCCTATGTTGGAAAGTCATCAGGTTATACTGGCATTAACTAGAGAGTAGGACCCTATATTAGAAATTCATCAGGTTATGTTGGCATCAACAAGGGAGTGATACCCTACGTCTGAAAGTCACCAGGTTATGCTGGCATCAACTAGGGAGTGAGACCCTATTTTTAAAAAACATCAAGTTAGTATGGCATCAACTAGGGGGTGGGACCCTACGTTGGAAAGTCATCAGGTTATGATGTCATCAATTAAGGTGTGGTACCCTACGTTGGAAAGTCATCAAGTTATGCTGGCATCAACTAGGGAGTGGGACCCTATGTTGGAAAGTCATTAGGTTATGCTGGCATCAACTAGGGAGTGAGACCCTATTTTAAAAAGACACCAGGTTATGCTGACATCAACTAGGGGTGGAAAAGTCATCAGGTTCTGCTTTCATCAATTAAGGTGTGGTACCCTACGTTGGAAAATCATCAGGTTATGTTGGCATCAACTAGGGAATTTGATGCTATGTTGGAAAGTGATCAGGTTATGGTGGCATCAATTAAGGAGTGAGATCCTATGTTCGAAAGTCATCAGGTTATGTTGGCATCAACTAGGAAGTGGGACACTATATTGGAAAGGCATTAGATTGTGGTGAAATCAACAAGGGAGTGGGACCCTATGTTAAAAAAGTCATTAAGTTATGCTAACATCATCTAGGCAGTGGGACCCTATATTGGAAAGTCTTTAGGTCATGCTGGCATCAACTAGGGAGTAGGACCCTACGTTTTAAAGTCATCAGGTTAGGTTGGAATCAATTAGGGAGTATGACCTTACGTTTGAAAGTAATGAGGTTATGCTGGCATCAACTAGGGATTGGTACCATATGTTCGAAAGCCATCAGGATATGCTGACAATAACTAGGTAGTGGGACCCCACGTTGGAAGTCATCAGGTTATGCTAGCATCAACTAGGGAATGGGACCCTACGTTGGAAAGTCATCAGGTTATGCTGGCATTAACTACGGAGTAAGACCCTATTTTAGAAAGACATCACGTTATGCTGGCATAAACTAGGGTGTGGGACCCTACGTTGGAAAGTCATCAGGTTATGCTGCCATCAATTAGGGTGTGGGACCCTACGTTAGAAAGTCATTGGGTTATGGTGGCATCAACTAGGGATTGTGACCCTATGTTCGAAAGTCATCAGATTATTCTTGAATCAACTATGGAGTGGGACTCTATTTTAGAAATTCATCAACTTATGTTGGCATCAACTAGGGAGTGGGACCCTATGATGGACTATCATCAGGTTATGTTGGCNTTTATTTATTTGATTATGAAATGCAAGAAATGGTAACGGTTTCGAAAATGTTAAATCATGAATGTATTTCAACTAATCTAAGAATTTGGTTTGCCTGACAGTGGTGTCCGGTGCCATCACGACCTTAGGGATTTTGGGCCGTGACAGCAACGAAGGAATCAAATGATGATGAGTTAAGAACAAATTTAGACTTACTCGAACAAAGAAGAGAGGCAGCTCTAATATGGATGGCAGCATAAAAACAAATCATAGAACGATACTATAATAGAAAGGCTCACCTCAGGTACTTCAAAATTGGGGACTTCGTTCTTAAAAAGGGTTTTCAATCAACGAAAACAACAGAAGCGGGAAAGTTAAATCCAAATTGGGAAGGACCCTATAAAGTTCGAGATATCGGTGGAAAATGTTCCAACAAGTTAGAAACCTTGGATGGCAAGGTCTTACCCTCGAGTTTGAATGTTGTTCATTTTAAAAACTACTATCTCTAAGCAAAAGAAAGTACCCACGGTCAGATATCATTCATTTACGAATTTTTTTTTGTACAGTTAAAATTATACTAACAATTTTAGATGATAGGCAAAAACTAGCCCACACCAAATGATGATATTAGACCTGAAAGACATGCGGAAACAACATTATTCTCGGTCTAGGTTGAAACCTTTCTGATGGAAATATAAAGGGTTAAGCAGTCATTTTCACGACCCAATTTACCCTCCGAAAGGTATCGTGACGGCACCTAGTCTCTATGACTAGGTAAGCCTAGAATTTGCGGAAAACAACGAAATCAATAAAATAAAGACAGAAAGGATATCGAATAGTTATAATGTAGCTGCTCAACATATACAGTTTTACTTCCCAAAACCCGGAATGTCACCATGGTCACAAGCTCTTTACAAAAAATGGCTTTATACAATGAAACAACGGGGAAATGTACAAGTCTTTCTATGCCTATGCTAGAGTATAAGGGGACTCGTGGGATTCTGCGGACACAGCTGAATTATCTCGCGGTCTCGTAGCTGCTGGTAGACAACTTCTAGCCACGATACTGAGTGTTGGTACCTGTATCTGCACATGGAGAAAACATGCGCAGGAAAGGGCGTGAGTAATCCACATTCGGTACTCCGTAAGTACCAAGCCTAACCCCAATCAAGTAGTGACGAGGTCAGGTAGAGGCCCTACTGAGTTTGTAAAACAAGTCAATATAAAATTTTTAAAAGAGTGAAAGATAGACAAGCAATGATAAATAGGTTTAACGAAACCGAAAGATCTCATGACATAAAGAGAGCCCTCGGCTCAGCACAACATATATCTCAACAATAAATGTGCAATGCAGTACACGGGGAAAGCTCCCAGATCTCATTCGGTAGTCCCAATTTAAATATGCTATGCAGTACAGGGGGACAGCTCTCGGATCTCTGTCCGTAGTCCCAATTTTGAATATGCATCTCAGTAGAGGGGTAAAGCTCCCGGATCTTGGTCCGTAGTCCCAATTTAAATATGAATGCAGTACAGGGGGAAAGATCCCGGATCTCGGTCCGTAGTCCCAATTTAAATATGCCAAACAGAAGTATGTCAATTGTGGCTTAAGTAGACAATCCAGGAAAAACAACAAGTAAGGATAGTGTAAAACTACCTAAGCATGATGTAACTAGTAGCAATTAAGAGCAATACAAGTCAGAACAGGTAGGCATGCTTACACTTAGGCTATTTACTCAATTAAGATAGGAAACAATAATATATGAGTGAAAATGAGCGTTTTCATGGGGGTAAACAAAATAGGATTTTAGCAACAAAGACCCGTGTACGAAATCGTCACCTCACGTACAGAGCGTCTACATAACAAAATCCGTATAAAAATGCCTAAGGGAAGGTCCCCAACACAGAATAAGGCAAGCCACTTACATCGACTGTGCTAATCAGCCAATAATCACGCTCTTTCCACGAGTATCCAACTTCGGGTGGCCCAAATCTATTCAATTCGATTGCTTAATGTGAATATCATTTCCAGAAATCAAAATAACTAATTAATTCGATGCTAATACGCGAAATTAGGAATTTTGACCAAAACGCCCCTCGGGCCCATGTCTCGAAAACGGGTAAAAGTTATATTTTCCGGACACCCATTCACTCACGAACTCACTCGAACAAGAATCATC
>MDKI01138295.1:0-27278 GCA_005239505.1 Nicotiana paniculata | reverse complement strand
ATCTATATTTATTAATTCAAGTAGCTTAACTAATTAATTTAAAATTGAAAATTCAAAAAAAAATAGTTAGAAAAGTAATTTATTTTGTCTTAACAATGCCACTTAACTTTTTGTAGTTGAGACACTTGTCTTAATGTAGTGTTTTTGCTTCTCCTATTCTATATAGATAGATTAGGATTAGGCTTCTTTGTTGTGTGCCTTTTCTTTATGTTTAGGATTCTTTAGGTTTTTCTTTGTTTTATATTCTTTACGTGTGTTTTTTCTTTGTGTAGGTATTCATAAGTTTGGGATTAATGATGCAAATCGCATAAGCTATAAACAGGTTAGTAATATTTTATTAAAGAATAATGATTGAATGTGATCTTTTTTCGTAATTGCAGACTCTTGATAGGTAATTCCTGTTTAACTAAAGTTTAATGGATTTTAAACATTATATTATTCGTTTATGTTGATATTTAATTTATCTTAATTAATCAACAGGGTTTTGAGAATTTACTGCAATGGTGAAAGCTGCAATAATGACTTGCCAAAAAAGCAAATAGGGATAGGACGAAGCAAACATTTGATATTGTCTTATGAAAGATTTCAAATTATAGTTATGACCCTGAACTTCAAGCTTTTGGTAGGATTGTAAACTACTTTTAGCCCTTAGTGGCTATATATAATTTTGGAATTAGGTTTTATTTACCATCATTGGTAGCGAGACAATATTTGTATATTCACTAGACAAGAGACTAAAGAAACATTAATAGCAGACTAAGGAAAAAAATATAAACTTGATAATCTTGAGATTGGAGGCATAATTATTGAATCACAATTTCTGTAAGTTTATTACATATTTTAATTTTTCTTGGTGATTTTTCAACCAGTTGTTATAAGTAAAATTTAAGTGGTGAAAATTCAATTCTTAGATAATTAGACTATGTTACTTTAATGATCCGAACGGTCGTTTCGTAGAATTTACATTATTATTATTGTTATTGCTTTGTCATGGGTTGGTTATGCTATTTATGATGTGTTAGAATCGGTTGGCTCGGGTTCAAAATGGATGTAGTGAGAATTGAGACATTTAGTCTTAAAAAATAGCCTTATAGTTGAAAAAGTCAACTGCGAGTTGACTTATTGGTAAACGACCTCGGAATGCGGATTTTATGGCTCAGATAGTTTCGTTAGGTGATTTTAGGCTTAGGAGTGTGTCCGGATTGTACATTGGAGGTCCGTGGTAGAATTAGGCTTGAATTGAGGAAAGTTGAAAATTTAGAAGTTCTTAAGCTTGAATTCGACGTAGATCTGGTGTTTTGGTGTTGTTTTAGGTGTTTCGAAGGTTCGGCTAAATTCAAATTATGTAATGGGACTTGTTAGAATGTTTGTGTGGGGTCCCAAGGAGCTCGGATGAGTTTTGGATATGTTTAGGCTGCGTTGTGCTTGTTTTTCTTATGTTTCGGCGTCGTTTCTTCAAGCATAAATGATATCATATTAAACAAATGAACTCCGATAACTGTTTTAAATTAATTATTAGATCCGTATCGTAATTATGGACCCGTAGCAAAAAGAATCGTCGAATTTGGACTTCGTATGAGGATTTTATGGCCATTTTACCAAGGTTGCCAGATTTTTCAGGTTAATTACGAAATTGCTCCTGACGGCGTATTAAAAACCTGCACTATTTGTAAATCTTAAAACTTACATATCTCCTTCATTATAAGGTCAAATTGAGTGATTCAAAAACTTAAATTGATTAGAATTTCACAAGGAATCCATTAGGAGCAGTAAAACGCGTGAACATTATATATATAACAAGCAGTCCGAGTTTTCTTTCAATTTTTGAACGGGAAGAAGCTTTTGAGGCGATTTTTAAGAGATGAAATCATTGTTCTTCATTGAGTTAAGGATTTTGGACCCTAAAACTCGATTATATGTGATTAAATATCAAAATATCAGTGTTTAATTCATGAAAATTAGTAAAAAAATGTGAAGTTAGGGCTTGAGATTATGAGACCTTCTAGGATGATTTGAGGGGTCAAACGAACTCCGATTTTAGCGTTCTTTATATGTACGGACTCGTGAGATGATGAAGAAAAGTTTTGTATAAATTTTTTGAGTTTTGGGACCCGGGACTGAGGCTCGGGTTTTGACCAATTTCGGATTTTTGAGCTAAATTTGATATTTTTCGATTGAAATTTATTCCTTAAGCATAAATTAATGATAAAAATCTGAACTTGGTAGATTTGGAGAACTCAGAGGCCGAATTTAGAGGCAACGACACTGCAGAATAGTATTTTAGTCGGTTTTGAGGTAAGTAACGTTTCCAAACTTGGTTCTGAGAGCTCGAAACCCCGAGCTAAATGATTTATGACTATTGTTTAGGTGACGCACATGCCAAGTGACGGGCGTGAGAGCGTGCACCGGGTATTTGTGGCCTGACTTATCCCATGGCCCCGCTTAGTGATTATTCCATGATGATATTTGTGCATCTATTAATGTGGTAATTATGAACATGTTAGAAAATCATGTTAAGTATAAATGCTAGGCTTCACGCCGGAAAAGCTAAAACCCGAGTGATTGTATATTGCTGTCTCATGTTGCGATTATTTGATGTCATATACTCAGTCTTGTTATAGCATATCATTTCATATCTCAGTCTCAGTATTGTTAATCACATGCATATTTATCATTGTTTCGGGCTGATGGAGGCATTTGTGATCCATGTGAGTGAGATTGAAGAGTAACGACTGAGTGAGGTCGAGAGCCTGTTATTGAGACAGTTGTGAGAATGGACTGCACACAGCAGTGATATTTAAATCATGCCTTCGTTGGCTTGATATGGCGCTTGGGCCA
This sequence comes from Nicotiana paniculata, assembly GCA_005239505.1. Taxonomy (NCBI): domain Eukaryota; kingdom Viridiplantae; phylum Streptophyta; class Magnoliopsida; order Solanales; family Solanaceae; genus Nicotiana; species Nicotiana paniculata. Next base: position 24,440 of record MDKI01138295.1, on the reverse strand, counting down.
CTAGGGTTCCTCCGGAGTCTTTACACCCCCAGTGAGCGCAGTGATGAGGGATGGATCTTGTTCGAAGTGATATTGAGGGATGGATCTTCCCTGGGCATGGATCTTGTCCGAAGTGATATTGAGGGATGGATCTTCCCTGGCATGGATCTTGTCCGAAGCTGATGTTATGAGAGGGATGGATCTTCCCTGGATATGGAAATTATCCGAGTGTTATATTCCGAAGATGGATCTTCTTCGTGGGGGCCGGACTGGCCTTTTTCCTCAGTACATAGTGACTATGGTCACCTGTGTTTATGCATATTCCGGGATGGAACTTCGCTAGGTCTGAGAGCAGTATATAGTACTGAGTGAATTTCTATGGGAGAGCTGTGAGCACTATGTGCATATCCATACTGGTTTCATAACATATATTTTATGATGGCATGTAGAGTATACTGGCATACTTGGCATATTTACTCATCCTGATAAACTGTTAGCATGTCTAAATTCTGTATATTATTTATTGCAACAAAAGTGAGATTTTGTCCGTCACTACTTCTTAACCCATAATTTGGGTTCGTTACTTCTGAGTTAGTGTACACCTTGTGTGCAGATCCAGGTACACTGAGACTCGGTAGCGGGTTTTGAGCAGCGAATCAGAGTTTCTATTGGAGTTGTCGAGGTAGCAGCTGGCGATCGCGACCTCGTCTTCTCTTTCTTATTCTACCTGTTTTTCTTTATTTTTGAGACAATATTGTCCATTTCTCCTTTTCTTTACTTTATGTTATAGTAGCTCATGACTGAGTGACACCGGATCCGGGGTTGGAGGTTTTAAATTTAGTTCTTCAAATATTATTTTAACTTCAGATTCTCAGTTTTATTAATAAATTCGTTTAAAAATTGTATCTTTACTGAAATTTGAATTTAGCTTAGTTAAAAAGGGAGGCTTGCCTGGTTCTACGACATGCGCCATCAAGACTCCGAAATTGGGTCGTGACAGTTATTGCAACTTAATAGATATTTATTATGATTTCATTCATTATCTCCTAGCAACACAACAATGGATTTAGTATTTTTGTTATAACTTGATATATATTACAAGCGTGACTAACATGCTCCTTATTGAGCGAGCGTACTTTATCTTATTTTATTTTTCAAACTTTTTCTTTTTTATGTATGTGAGTCCTTTTTTTATATGTTTAATTTAATACTAAGAGATAAATCTTATAATGTTTGTGCTATTCAGAGTTGATGTAATTGAATTATTTAATCATCAATTACATGATGATTTTGAACTCATCCTTAGAAGTAAAAAATTTCTATTATTCTAATAAACTCATATTTAGAATGAGTATAATTCTGAATTCATATTGAAAACTCAAACAATTTACATTTTTTCTTATTTAAAAATTAGAATAAACTCACAAAAACTCGAAAACAGGAATGCTAGCTAAAAAATTAAGTGTAAAGTTTCTTAGATTCAAAATATTAGTTGACTTACAACTGATGGCAGCCTGTAGGTGGCTACAAAATCTTGTTTGAGTAGCAATAAAACTATATATATTTACTTTGTTGGCCTTAACTCTTATGCTCCTTGAACATTCTTTAGATGATTAGGTGATGACTTTATTTACATACAATCATGTTTTTTTGCATCTAACTTCACTGGATTAGCTTGTTTGTTTGTTTGTTTGTTTGTTTATTTGTATATGTAGTCAAAGTTCTCAGTTTTTTTCACTATCACTCTCATATGTAATCCTCTCTGTTATTATTAGGGGCTGTTATATTAAAACCTATAGATCGTCAAATTCATAATTGTAGTTTACCTTACCATCCTTTTTATTTTTTACTTTATTCTTTATGGTGTATTTTCATGCATTATTCAACAATAACTTTTGCTTTCAATTTCAATTGCGGAGTTCTATCCGTGGGAATCCTTCGCAGGGCTTTTTGCTTCTGATCTCCTTCCTTTTTGGCAAATTTAATGGGTCATGTATGCTTTATGAATCTTTTAAATTTTTGAATATTTTTTTCTTATGTTCTTGTTTTTTATCTATATATCTATTCTATTTTCAACATGAAATTCGACTTTATAAGTGAATTCTATGATGAATAACTTATAACTATAGCTAGCTTTTAATATTCATTGCTTTTTTCTTATTTATGTACGAGGTCATACAAAGTTTGAAGTCTACTATAGCACTTTGACTTCTCTAGAAAATTTCCCCCCGAATAAACAGATTAACTCCAACTCCCTAATAGTTTTTGAGATATTCTTAGCTTCGTGAGTTACGTTGACACTTTCTCTCCGAAAAAATTGTATAATTAAACATGTAAATTGGAATTTAAACATCATACACACTTGCATCAATTAGAACTTTGCCTTTAACATGGATTTTCCATGAGAATTATACAATTTGATTTCATCTTAAAGAGTACCACTTCACGGTACAATTTGATTCCGTATCAAAAGGATTACCACTTTATACGATTCGAAAATTGTAATCACCATCTTTAGTTAGTAATTGAGAATTATTTTTAATGCAGAATGATGATGGTAAAATTTTCTTCTACTTTTCTAACATGCCCATGGGTTGGTTGAGTAGCTTTAGTAGAATTTGTATGACTTTGAGAGTCGAAAACATTAGAAAACAAATATTCCTTCCAACAATTAAGCATTCATATAGGAATCACGTTAAGAGATATTCGACTAAAACAATAAGCATATTTTTACTTATGTTCTCATATGTGGGGCAACTATCAAAATATTTCAAAAGATATATATTATACATTTTTAAATTTATCAGAGAGTAACTTTCAGTATAATTATGCTTTTTGATGACAATCAATAAATCATATGCCAATAAATAACCAGACGGCCCAATGATTCTCATATTGAACTATACTTGCCGTAACATATTTTCTCACATGATAACTATATTGTGCACTTTCAAGGGTTATATCAATTTGAACAAGGATTTTGATTATAGGAGAACAACCGAAGTGACAAAAAAGAGAGAACATACACCAAGAAAATATTATCTATAAAGACATAGTAAGTGTAAAAACATAATATATCATTATTCATAAAAAAATTATAATTACAAATACTATAAATTCAACTATTGCATAATGTAATAACATTTACTTTTCCATTTAAATGAATGTTGTATCTACATTTGACGCCAATTGATATTACACATAATTCATTATCATTCTATATTCTATACAATTTTAATTGATAGACACAGAATATACGTACGATGCACGTACATTAAAAGTTAACTATATTAAACGCAAAAAGTCACATAGTGAAATATCGTCCATCTTTTTTACCTGTTAAAATACATTTCATATTAGACAAAATCGTAATTTAATTATTCTTCTACTATTTAGGATATTAAAATCAACTAAAATTTAATTATCAACTCTTTCCTAATTTAATAAAAAATCTTTATTCTTAGAACTTTTTCTAGATCTTTTTACTGAAATAAGAACATGGCTTTTGCATCCGTACCCACTTTTTGTGTCACGTTTTAACTTATATCCACTTTGTAAAACAAATTACAAGCGTACCCGCTTTTGCGCATAACTTCAGCATACGGGGCTGAAGTAGCAAAGACAATCATGCAAAACTTCAGCATTCTAGTAGACGGGCCTGAAGTAGCTTGCGAACTTCAACTCTAGAGCTGAAATTTGTGTCTTTGTAACTGGAGAACTAACTTCAGCTGCTGAAGTTTTTGTCTTTGTAACTGGGGAACTTCAGCCCCGTATGCTGAAATTTTTGTCTTTATAACTTGGGAAGAGCTGAAGTTCGTAGGGAACTTTAGCCCCGTATGCTGAAGTTTTGTCTTTACAACTGGCGGACTCAGCTTAACTGCTGAACTTCACCACAGCGAGGGAAAAATAGCTGAAGTTATTTAAAATGTGGGTACAAGTTAAAAGTTTTTTAAAAAGCGGATATAAGTTAAATGGGGGCGACCAAATAGGGTGCCCCGCGCAATTTTTACAATAAAAACATATACTCTAACATTTAGAAAAAAATGAATATTACTCCAAAATTCATGCAAGCCGTAGTACACAAATGTTTATCTTTCAATCAAATACTGTTTCAGTAACACTTTTTTACAATTAAGCTTAAGTATTGGAATGAATCGAAGTAATAATTGCTGTAAGATTAATCACATGATTAGCATTTATCATTTTCGAGTACTTGCAATTTTGGTCAATTTTTTATTTTAACGCAAACACCACTTTTAAATACTTATTTATGTTATTTTTAAAAAAATTATTATATAATAAATATAAGTACACGCGCAAAGCGCGTAGCCTAAAACTAATTTTAAAAAAATATAAAATATATATACTATATAGATATAATATACACATATACGAAAAATATATATTTATCAATTATTATTTTTAGAAGCGACTAAAAATACAAATTTCTCAAATGAAAGGAAAAACATCCTCAAAGAGTTGACTAATAATTGGCCTAGCACCCAAACAAGTGGTTTTGGCCCCTAGAAATTTATCGTTTCAGATCTTCGCTTATGCGCAATTACCAGTTGTTTCATATATTAGTTGTTTTGATAGATTTAAAAAAGGTAGAAATATTTATTAATTAGCTATTTTGTTAAAAATTATTCTTACTGTTTCAATTAGTGCAGTGTTATTTGAATAAAATGTTTAAGAAAAGATAAGTAGTGGTTTAAATATGTCATGATTAAAGCTATGAAGAATTCTTGTGAAATTTTAAAAGGCCGACAAATACTGTTCTTTCCATTTTTCCTTTCTTTTTTATATGCATATTCTGCTTCTTCTTTTTTCCTTTTTCTCTTTCTTCTGTTGGTGATTAAAGCGGCTTGTTCTTTGACAATTTCAAATTATTTTCCTGGAATTGATAGAGGCCGCCCACGTGCAGGATAGCATTAAGACTTACCAGTACGTAGGAAGAGCTTTTGTTTTGTTGCTAACAATGACTCCACCTTTGCTCTTTGATATAAGTTGCCACATTTTTCTTCAGTACAATTTACAAATATGAGTCATAGCTTGAAATCAATAGCTAATGTGAACAAGAAGTTTGACAAGCATAAACAAAGTAAACGTATCTGATATCGATCATGAGACACATTTTAGTAAAAGAAAATTTTGAAATTCATCATATTAAAACGAACAATACCTCAGTATAAAAGATTAGACCGTAGACTATTATGTGTGAGCTAATAAAAAGGAAAACTAAAAGGTAGAGTTAGAGTAGAAAGTAGAAAGGTGGAAGAGATAATTTGACTGATGGTCATTCAACTATCTTTAATCATTCAACTATCTTTTACCACTTAAAAGTAACTAAATTTTATCATTGTAACTCAAAAGTCATTTTTCTTCAAACCCCTATCATAAATATGACGACATAAAATTTAATGAGAAAAATCCAAAAATAAATGCCACATATACTCACTTTAGATCCATTTCTCCTCTAATGTGATTTGATCCATAACCCAAATGAGGTTCGACAAAAAAAGGATATTAAATTCCACATTAGTTTAAAATGATTATCATATACTACAAATTTTTTGCCTTTTTTGTTACATAATGCATATTCATAATTATTCTATAATAAAACAATCCGTGCTAGAAAAATTCTTATTTTGTTTGTATGTCTATGCGAGTCCTTTTATAATTTTACTGAGTTAAAATACTATTATATCCAACTCACATAACATATTTATAATTTTCTGATGAAATTAAAATATTATTGTATCCAACTCACATAACATATAAAATCTATCATAAGCAGACTCGAATAATAAGGCTAATAATAATAATCTATTCTCACAAACTACTATTTCATTAATTTCAAAATGTTGCTTATTAAGCAACACTAGAATAAAAAAACCTGCTTAGTAAGCAACACATGCCATTCAAGTGCATAATGAAAATTGTCAATAGAAATATAATTACAGACAACATATAACAAATGTTTAGGAAAAAGAAAGACACAACATAATGCGTCATTAAGACTGTATATGTATGTATGATCAAAACCCCCAATAAATTACAAGACCTAATTTTTCTTAAATTTCCTGAACTTCTTTTTCTGCACATCAACCACGAAATTAGACATGAGTTTTCTCTTCATATTCCCGCCTCTCTTTGAAATAACTACAACATCTAGAGGTTAGATAACATCAAGTGTGAAGCATAATCAACTTTAGTTGGAGGAGAACATCCTCATTAGATGCACTAAAAGTCTTGAGTTGGCCACTGATGAAAAAAAAAATTTTAGTTTGCGTGTCAAAATGCAATTGAACAATTAAAGATTAAGAATCACCTCGGTAATGGTTGAGCGATTGTTCAGCATATTATTCGGACCTTCACCATCACCATCTTGATTTGAATTTAGAATAGAAGATATAATTACTTGCGCTGACATCTGAAAAGCATTGTCTTCAAACTTAAAATACCCTCTAGCAGTATGCCCAATCTTCTTGCAAATTGAACAACTTATCAATATGGTGACCTTTTTAGATAACCTTTGATGTGGTTTTTTTCCAGCCATTTTTTCAGCCCTCATATTTTTCCTACTAGTTGCTTCAGCTTTCTTTTGTTGTTCTATTTCCTCGGCTTTCATTCTCCTATTTTTAGGCTTCCTACCCCTCTTTTTCTTCACCACCTTAGGTGGGGTAACTACACTATCATTCTCAACTGTACGCGAATAATTCTCATGATTTGTTGAGTTGATAAAATAAGAGTAAACATTCTTGTAGGTTCCGATATGGTAATAAGATACCACAAAATCCTCCAGTCTCTCATTATTGCCAAGGATACTCACTACAACATGTGGGCAAGGTAAACTGTGAAATCCCACCTCCTACAAGTACAAGTCTTTCTTACCAAATAAACAATGAATCCCCCCCCCCCCCCCCCCCCCAGGGCCTTCAACTAATACCTTAGGACCTCCTGAAAAATATGGTTTAAACATAGCACCCTCATTTCTAATTTTGATTACTTTTTTTCTATCTTATGGAAAATCTAATTTTGGAACTTATCTATCCATATTCTTTTTGTATGCATTTTCCTCATCAACTTGTTCTTGATCATCTCCAACACAGTAATTACAGCTTTATCGCTTGCATCAATAATGTATCTAAAATAAATAAATAATAATACTACATATAATTATAAACAATATTATAAATATAAGCAATATGTAAATTTCCTATTGAAATACTATTTAGGTTATAAACAGTTGTAAATTGCCTATTGAAACTCTCACATAAATTGTTGAGCAACATGTCACATCTGGTGTGTATCTTAACATTGATCTGGTCCAGATATTAAATGATCTTTCTGGATGATTGAACCATTCCCTAGCTTCTATATCTTCATTTTCAATATTCTCCATCCACTTCCTAAATATAACTTCATTACGGGCCCTTGTTGTATTTCATACCAAATCTTTTAAGTTCTTTCCTTTATGTTTTTGTCTAAATTTTTGGTACATATACCTAACATAATTTCTATGGTTAACATTAGGGTACAAGTCCTTCACAACTCCAATCAAGCCTTGCAAAAAATATGTAAGTTCGTAAAGAAAATTCATAAATAGTAAACTATATAAAATAATAATAAAAAAATCACATTCTGTCTATTTGACATGAAAGCAAAGTGATGGTTATATCTAATCTCCAAATCCAGCCCAAGGTTTACAGGAAACCAACTCCAAATTTCTTTGCGTTCAGCTTCAGCTACCACTGTATAAGCTATTGGGAAAATGCAGTCATTTGGATCAATGGCAACATCACTTAACAAGTTTTCACCAAATTCCCTTTCAACCAGCAGCCATCTAGGCTAATTAAAGGCCTACAACAAGACTTGAAAGTCTCTTTGAGAGCAATAAGACATACATAAAAACCTAAGAATTTTCCTTCATCCCTCTGTAACTCCACAACTGAACCAGGATTTTATTGTAACAATTCAGCTCTACAAAATAGCAGCTTCGCATATTGAGCACCTTCATCCCCATGTATCCATTTTAATGCATAATCTTTGGCCCCTCAAGCCCTCATTCAATTGTGTAATTGTAATCATTCTTAACTGTATTTATAAAACCAGCCAAACTCAAAGTTGGATCAGCTCTAAATATGTTAAAGTAATTTTTTGCAAGTTGTTGACCTGAACGATTTTGATGATTGACTAAGGAACACATGCATGAACTAGGTCCATGGATAGTGTACACCAGTGACATACATAATCAAGCAAAATGCATGAACGTGAAAGGGACAAGTATAAGTGGTTATTTCTAATAATCCATGAATAAAATGTTGCATATTTGATAAGGATCAGGACTCCTTACTTGAAGAGAACTCTATCCAAGATAAGGGAAGAGTTGAAAGTTGAAGTTGACTAGAACTCTTCCACCAAGGAAGAGTAAAGCATTATACTTCTAGTTAATCTTTATTTACTAACTCTATAAATATCAGTGTTGTTCTCTTTTACAGATGATACACACATACTGAAGTTAAACAAGAATTGAGAGGAAAATAGCAAGGCATTTTATGAGCAATTCTTGTGAGCTTTAAGCGATCCTACTAGATTGAAGAACCAACTCTATAAAGAGTTTTATGTGTCTTTCTTTATTTCTAGTTCAAAGTATAGTCGGCGTTTTGAGTTGTACCTTTCAGCTTTCTTAGAAGCAAATTGTACTAGGTACTTGAGTAGTATTATTCAAATTAGAGTTAACTAGACGTAGTCATAACAGCCTGTGGCGTTTTGCTATAAGGGTTAGAGTTAATCCTTAGGTTTGCAAGAGGTTATAAACTTGAGTTGTTCAAGTTAGAGTTAACTTGAAGCAGTCCAACAGCCTGTGACTGGTTGCTATAAGAGTTATAGTTAATCCTTAGGTTTGCAAGAGGTTGTAAACTTTTTGTTGGCTCAGAGTTGTAGTGAAGTGTTTGGAGAAAATCCTACTGGGTAGTAGGTCGTGATTTTTTCACCGTTCACACCGGGTGTTGCATTTATTATTCTACAACAGTAGTATAAGGAACACATAGAAGAGCCAGATCCTTCTATAATCTGTGCACGCAAAAAATTAGATACCACACAAATCAACCCTCCCCCCTCTTTTGTGGTATTGAAGTATAAAATATTAATTGGTATCAGAGCAGGTTATCCTTGAAGAGGCTAACACCTTAGGAGAAGATCAAGATGAGTGCACCACCTAGAAATCGGGAAGGGAAATCCACTGCTAGGCCACCACTTTTCAACGGCCAGTACTACTCTTGGTGAAAAAACATGATGAGAGATCACATCATAGGAGAGGACTATGAGCTATGGGATATTGTCACTGATGGTCCACTAGTTACCCTAAAGAAAAATGTTGAAGGAGTAGATGTGCCAAAGACAAGAGCTGACTGCACTGCTAAGGACTTGAAGAAATGGGAGAAGAATTCTAAAGCCTAGAAATGGCTTGTTTATGGACTTGGTCCCAATGAGTACAGTAGAATCAAAATCCGTACCACTACTAAGGAGATTTGGGACACTCGGCAAGTGACTCATGAAGGAACACCTCAAGTGAAAAGATCCATAGGAACTCTACTGTATTCTCAATATGAGAACTTTACGATGAAGGAAGGAAAAACCATTCAAGAGATGTACACAAGGTTCACTACATTGACAAATGAACTAAAGTCTCTTGGAAGGATTATCCCTTAAGAAGATAGAGTCGAGAAGATTTTGACAAGGGTTCTGCCTGTAACTTGGGAGAGCAAAATCATTGCCATTCAGGAATCAAAGAACATTTCCACCCTTCATCTGGATGAATTAATTGGAAATCTTACTGCCTACAAACATAGGAGACAAACCATGAAAATGGATGTACCTAAGAAGGAAAAGAGTCTGGCACACAGAATCAATGAAGGTTCTGATCTAGAAGATGACGAAATGGCTATGATCACTAAGGACTTCAAGAAGTACTTGAGAAGAGGAAAGGGTCCTTCTAGAAGTGCAAGCTACAACAAGTCAAAGGTTCTTAAAAAGCAAACTAATGAAGGATGTTACAAGTGTGGGAAGATTGATCACCACATCAAGGACTGTCCTCATTGGGAAATTGAATGGAATAGGAAAAGAGCTGAATGAAGGAACAACAAGAAGGAACAGGTTCATCCTAAGAAAAACAAATGATCAATCAAAGCTATGGTCACTGCTTGGGGAGAAAGCTCCGATGATGATGATGGGGATGAACAAACACTTATGGTCATCGGAGAATTTGATGAGGAAATTAAGGTAAGTGTAATTCATTTCAAAGATAAGGTTAAATTTTTGTCTAAAGAAAGGTTATCTTAGTTACTTCTATATCTAATTGGTGAATTTGAGGACATAAACAATGAAAAGGAACAATTGTCTAAAGAATGTGTGATTTTGAGGTGAAGTGCAAAAACCAGGAACTTAGGTTAGTGAAACTATAAGTGAAAATACTGGTTTGAAGAACCAGGTTCATGCACTTGATTCAAATATCCTAGAACTTAGATCTGAAAATCTAAATTTGAAATTAGGAATCGGTAAGAAGATAGTGGATCACACAAAACTTACTCTAGAAGAAAATGTAGGGAAAATGAAAGATGAAATAGGTCAAGCATGATCTGGACAGAACTTGTAAATGAAATAGGTCATCCGATGCACTTTCATGGCTACAGGAACATCATAGTAGCAACAGAAGAGGACTTGCTTTGGGAATCTGCCACCTAAATGGGATCCCAAAAGTAAGTACCTCACACTTCCTGAGAAAAAGATTTGCACACACTGTGGTAAAACAGGTCAATATAAAAGTGAATTCACTACAAAAGAAAAGGCAAGTCAAAAGAACGAAGAATTTGTTGAAGGGAATAATAGGCTACCAAGTTGGGCTAAAATGAATTTGATTCATCCTTTTGCCTATAGAAAGGGACCCAAACTAGTTTGGGTTTCTTAGACTAACCCCTGATATCCTTTTGCAGATCCTAGTAAAAGGGAGCAACCAAATATGTTACATGGATAGTGACTGCTCAAATCACATGATAGGAAACAAGAACCAGTTCCTTTCACTTGAGAACCTTAAAGGAGGTAATGTCTCCTTTGAAAATGGGAAGAAAGGTGAGATCATTATGGTTGGAAAGGTAGGTAAGACTAATTCTCACTCTATTGAGAATGTCTACTTGATAGATGGACTGAAGTACAGTCTAATAAGTGTATCATAATTGTGTGACAGAGGTAACATGGTAGCATTCACCTCTACCAAATGCTTTGTGATTAATCTTACCACTGACAAGATTGTTTGTAGGGAAAAAGAGTAAACAACATATATGTTGTAGATATGTCCACACTTCCAGAAAATTAACTCAATTGCTTAAGTGTGTTGGATAATGATACTTGGACATGCCAGTCTAAGTCAACTCAACAAATTAGTCTCCAAGGAACTGGTGATAGGACTGCGTAACATCAAGTTCAAGGAAGATAAAGTTTGTGAGGCTTGTGTAAGGGAGAAGCAGGTAAGATCCTCTTTTAAAAGCAAAAAAATGGTAAGCACCACCAAGACGATGGAACTGGTCCATATGGATCTTTGTGGTCCAATGATAATATTAAGCAGAGGTGGTAAGATATATTTGATGGTGATTGTTGGTGATTATTCTAGGTTTACTTGGACATTACTTTTAACATCTAAAGATGATGCATTTAACATGTTTACTTCTTTTGTTAGAAAAACTCAGAAACAACTAGGTAATCAACTTGCATCAATTAGGTCTGATCATGGTACTGAATTTAAGAATGCTAAATTTGCTGAATTTTGTGATGAGCATGCAATAAATCATAATTTTCTACTCATAGGACTCCACAACAAAATGGATTAGTTGAAATAAAGAATAGGACACTTGAAGATATCGCTAGGACTATGCTTCTTTTTAGTGAACTGCCTCATAGTTTCTAGGCAGAAGCTGTGAACACCGCATGCTCATCATAAATAGGTGCATGACTAGATCTCTTGTAGAGAAGACTCCCTATGAGTTACTTAAAGGGAGAAAGCCAAACATGTCCCATCTTAGGGAATTTGGATGCAAGTTCTTTGTGCACAATAATGGTAAAGACTTCCTAGGTAAGTTTGATCCCAGAAGTGATGAGGGAGTATTCTTGGGATATTCTTCACATAGTAAAGCTTATATGATTTATAACAAAAGAACTATGTGTGTAGAAGAAAGTATACATGTGGTTTTTGATGAAACTAACATTCTTTCTGAGAGGCAGGAACATGATAATGAAGCAATTAGGCTGGTAAGAAACTCAAATGAAACCACAGCCCAGACTGAAGCTGCACTAGAGAAGGAACAGGTGATGGGACAAGTCCTTCCACCCAGGGCAACATGATAGAGGGAATAGAATAAAGAGGAAATGATTCTCAAACCTCGAGGGAACCTGTCCATGATCTTGTTCCTTAGAAACAAAACAATGAAGGAACATCTATAGGAAACCAGTTGGTTGTGAAACCCTACAAGTATCAAAGTTCCCATCCCATTGAGAACATAATTATTGATCCAACCTCTGGAATCAAAACCAGATCTTCATTAAAGAATCTTTGTGTTTTTGATGCTTTCTTATCTCTTACTGAACCTAAAAATGTTGTTGAACCTTTGTAGGATGCAGACTGGGTGAATGCAATGCAAGATGAACTCAACCAATTTGAGAGAAATCAAGTTTGGCATCTGGTACCAAGACCCAAGGACAGATAAGTAATTAGCACAAAATGGGTCTTCAGAGACAAACTTGATGAAGATGGAACCGTTACAATGAACAAGGCAAGACTGGTGGTTCAAGGATATAGTCAAGAGAAGGGAAAAGACTATGATGAAACCTTTTCTCCAGTTACAAGATAGGAAGCAATAAGACTCCTCATAACCTTTGGTGCTTACATGGAATTCACTCTTCATCAGATGGATGTCAAGAGTGCCTTCCTCAATGGCTATCTAAAGGAACAAGTGTTTGTCAAGCAACCTCCCGGCTTCGAAAGCAAGGAATGTCCTGACCATGTGTACAAACTTGATAAGGCACTTTATGGACTCAAGTAGGCTTCAAGAGCATGGTATGAAAGATTATCAAAATTCCTGCTTGAGCATGGCTACAAGAGAGGTAAAATTGATAATACTTTATTATTGAAAGAAAAAGGTAAAGATCTCTTGGTAGTTCGGATATGATATGATATAATATTTGGAGCAACTACTGATAAGTTAAGTAAATAATTTGCTAAGCTAATGGGGAGTGAATTTGAAATGAGCATGATGGGTGAGCTTAAGTTCTTTTTAGGCTTACAAATTAAACAAAATTCAAAAAGAACTGTCATCCATCAACAGAAGTATGTAAAAGAGTTTCTTAAAAGGTTTTAAATGGAAGATTCCGAAGAAATTGACAATCTTATTGCAACAACTACAAAGTTAGATATAGATGAAACTGGTTCATTTGTTGACCAGAAGTTGTATAGGGGAATGATTGGCTCATTGTTATATCTCACTGCTAGCAGACCTGACATTATTTTCAGTGTAGACCTTTGTGCTAGATTTCAGGCAAATCCAAAGAGGTCTCACTTGACTGCTGTTAAAATGATTTTGAGATACCTAAAAGTCACCACTGACCTTTGTCTATGGTATCCAAAAGGTAGTAATTTCAATCTAGTGGAATATGCTGATGCTGATTATGCAGATTTTCTTGTGGATAGAAAGAGTAGCTTAGGTATGGAACATTTTATTGGATCATGTTTTGTGTCTTGGGCCACAAAAAAGTAAAATTTTTTGGCCTTATCTATTGTTGATGTTGAGTATATTGATGCTACCTTGTGTTGTGCTCAATTGTTGTGGATCAAACAAAAATTAATGGATTTGAGGATTGATGTAGGTTGTATCCCCATCTTTTGTGATAACACTAGTGCAATTAGTATGACCAAGAACCCGATTCATCACAAAAGGAGTAAACACATAGATGTGAAGCATCACTTTTGAGGGACAACTATGAAAAGGATTTGATTACTGTGGAGTTTTGTGCTACTAACAAGCAAATAACTGACATATTCACAAAAAACTCTAAGTAGAGATCACTTTGAAAGGAGAATTAGGGATGATTAAGATCACCTTAAAAGGACCAGTTCAAACTCACAATTGAGAAAACGAAAAAAAAATTTGGTTAGAATATTGTACATAATTAGATTAAATTTTGCTCAATCTCATACATTCAATAGTATACTCTTGTGCCATGTGTTAAAATGAATCATTAATCTCTAATGATGTTATCTCTATTTTCTTGGAAAATTCAGACTTACACAAGAGATTTCTCAGTGAAGAACCTGGTTCATCGAGCTTATAAGGTATGTATTCTACACTCCGCATAATTTAAAATAATGCATATGGATCATGAAATGAAATCAATCCCACTTTATCCAAACTATTTTTGAACCAATTAGCTACAACTGAACTAGTTTCATCAAGAGTCTCATGCACCATAATTGTCGAAATATTTGAGGAAGAGTCTGATGCCTCTTCAAACTGAAACTCCCAAGATGAAAAGACTTCTAACCTCCCAAAAGTTGTTGTTACACACTCAACCTTTTCATCTTTAAATTGATATGACCTTACCCTCTTATCTCAAATTTTTTGAAAGATCAAAATCTGGAAAACCTCAAGACTCTCTCTATTTCTCTCAAGTTTCTGAACAGATCAAATAGTAAACACGCATGAGAATTCCAAAACTCTGAAAACCCTTCCTCACCACCCAAAGAACTTTCACCCACAGTTTCAACCACCCAAACCCCCAAGAAAAAGCATATCAAAATGATTGCATGCAACACAATGGCCAGTGGAGAACAAGCTAAGAAATTGAGTGAGATGCTACAATCCAGTCAAGTAGAAGAACCATACAATTTTGATGATCAAGTCTGCAACTGAGGGGGAAGAACTAGTTTCTTCTGAAACTGAACAGGTAACCTCTACGTTTCTCCCCTCTGAAATTGCAGAAAATTTTGAGAATGTATTTGTTCTGGTTGGGTGTGTGGTTGGTATTGAAAAAGAAAATGGTGTTACCGAAGACATTAGTGGTAAAAAAATGAAAAGTAAAATTAAAAGGAGAGCGAGGGAAATGGTCTCACCCCTAAGATTTTTTTAGGTGGTGGAAATGGTCTCACCCCTAAGATTTTTTTGTTTATTTTGCGCATGCTCCAATATCTTTATTTCTTCTTATGCTTTGTGGTAGGATCTAATTAATCAATGAAGTTCACTGCTTTTTTCTCTAATTGTTTGTTGATATTTCTTTGATGGCTAACATCCTTAGATTGATAAAGAGAAAACTGAGTCCATGATTGCATTTGACGTAGCCCCGTTAGCCATGAGTGATATCTGCTAAAATCTGGTTACTTAACTTAATTATGCAACTTTTCGATGATGCCAAAAGGGGGAAGATAATGTGTACTTTTGCTTTGGATTGTGATGTTTATAACCTAATGAACCTGGTCCTTGACGATTTGTGACTTTAAATGAAAAGTGTTCTAACATTGTGTTGATGTTGAGCTGAGTTGAAATAGGTTCCATGCTTATGAAAAGCACTGAGTTTGTCATCATCAAAAAGGGGAAATTTGTTGACCTGAACAGTTTTAGTTTTGATTATTGACAAGGGAACATGTGCATGAACCAAGTCTACGAACAGTGTACACCGGTGATGGACAGAATCAAGCAAAAGGCATGTACGTGAAACGGATAAGTATAAGTGGTTATTTTTAATAATCCCTAAACGAAAAGATTGCATATTTGATTAAGAGCAGGACTCCTTACTTGAAAAGAACTTTATCCAAGATAAGGGAAGAGTTAGAAGTTGAAGTTGACTAGAACTCTTCCACCAAGGAAGAGTGAAGCATTGTACTTCTAGTTAATATTCATTTACTAAATCTATAAATATCGGTGTTGTTCTCTTTTATAGATGATGCACACATACTAAAGTTAAGCAAGAATTGAGAAAAAAATAGCAAGGCATTTAAACGTATCTGATATCGATCATGAGATACATTTTAGTGAAGAAAATTTTGAAATTCATCATATTAAAACGAACAATACCTCACAAGTATAAAAGATTAGACCGTTGACTATTCCGTATGAGCTAATAAAAAGGAAAATTAAAAGGTAGAGTTAGAGTAGAAAGTAGAAAGGTGAAAGAGATAATTTTACTGATGGTCATTCAACTATCTTTGATCATTCAACTAGTTTTTGCCACTTAAAAGTAATTAAATTTTATCATTATAACTCAAAAGTCATTTTTCTTCAAATCCCTACCATAAATATGACATGGCATAAAATTTAATGAGAAAAATCCCAAACTAAATGCCACATAAGCTTAAATGGGTCATACCCACCTTAGATCCATTTCCCCTTTAATGTGATTTGACCCATAACCCAAATGGGGTTCGACAAAAAAAGATATTAAATTTCACATTAGTTTAAAATGATTATCCTATACTACAATTTTTTTCTCTTTTCTGTTACATAATGCATATTCATAATTGTTCTATACTAAAATAATTTGTGCTAGGAAATTCTTATTTTGTTTGCATGTCTATGCGAGTCGTTTTATAATTCTACTGAGCTAAAATACTATTGTATCCAACTCACATAACATATTTATAATTTTCTGATGAAGTTAAAATACTATTGTATCTAACTCACATAACGTATAAAATGTATCATAAGCAGACTAGAATAATAAGGCTAATAATAATCTATTCTCACAAACTACCATTTCATTAATTTCAAAATATTGCTTATTAAGCAACACTAGAATAAAATAACCTGCTTAGTAAGAAACACATGCAATTAAAGTGCACAATGAAAATTGTCAATAGAAATGCAATTACAGACAAAAATATAATAACTGTTTAGGAAAAAGAAAGACACGACATAATGTGTCATTAAGATTGTATCTGTGGGATCAAAACCCCCAATAAATTACAAGACCTAATTTTTCTTAAATTTTCTAGACTTCTTTTTCTGCACATCAACTACGAAATTAGACATGAGTTTTCTCTTGACATTCCTGCCTCTCTTTGAAACAACTACAACATCTAGAGTTTAGATAACATTAAGTGTGAAGCATAATCAACTTTAGTCGGAGGAGCAACATCCTCATTAGATGCACTAAAGTCTTGAGTTGGCTCCTTATGAAAAAAAAAATATTTAGTTTGCGTGTTAAAATGCAATCGAACAATTAAAGCTTAAGAATCACCTCGGTAATGGTTGAGCGATTGTTCATCATAATATTCGAACCTTCACCATCACCATCTTGATTTGGATTTAGAACAGAAGATGCAGCTACTTGCGCTGACATCTGAAAAGCATTGTCTTCAAACTTAAAATACCCTCTAGTAGTATGCTCAATCTTCTTGCAAATTGAACAGCTTATCAATGTGGTGCCCTTTTTAGATAACTTTTGATGTGGTTTTTTTTCAGCCATTTTTTCATCCCTCATATTTTTCCTACTAGTTGCTTCAGCTTTCTTTTGTTGTTCTATTTCCTCGGCTTCCATTCTCCTATTTTTAGGCTTCCTACCCCTCTTTTTCTTCACTACCTTAGGTGGGGTAACTACACTATCATTCTCAACTACATGCGAATAATCTTCATGATTTGTTGAGTTGATAATGAGTAAACATTCTTGTAGGTTCCGATATGGTAATAAGAAATCACAAAATCCTCCAATCTCTCATTATTGCGAAGGATACTTACTACAACATGTGGGCAAGGTAAACTGTGAAATTCCGCCTCCTACAAGTACAAGTCTTTCTTACCAAATAAACAATGAACCCTCCCCTCCCCCCCGAGAGCCTTGAACTAATACCTTAGGACCTTCTGAAAAATCTGGTTTAAACATAGCACCCTCATTTTTAATTTTGATTACTTTTTTTCTATCTTATGGAAAATCTACTTTTGGAACTTATCTATCCATATTCTTTTTATATGCATTCTCCTCATAAACTTGTTCTTGATCATCTCCAACATAGTAATTACATCTTTATCTCTTGCATCAAGAATGTATCTAAATAAATAAACAATAATACTACATATAATTATAATCAATATTTATAAATATAAGAAATATTTAAATTTCCTATTGAAATACTATTTATGTCACGACCCAAAATCCTATGAAAGGTCGCGATGCCGCCGGACACCTCTGCCAGGCAAGCCAATACTAAAAGTTAATCAAATATCTATGTTAGTATTTTGAAATCATTACTTTTTATTATATTATATAATAATCAATAAACTTTACTGAGTACATAACGATGTCTTAACAAATTTAATTAACAAATATATCCCAAAGTCATCCCAGAACCCGGTGTCACAAGTGTATGAGCAATTTCTAGGAAACAAATGTAATACAATAACTGTCCGGAATACAAATTGGATAGAAAAGAAAATACAATACTCTGAAGGAGACTCTGCTTGCGTGCCATCTCGGGGGATGTAGCTCACCTAAGTCTCCATATCAACCATGCCGCTGCACCAAGCTAGGCCACTAGACATACATGTGCCTGTGCAACAAAATGCACAACAAGTGTAATATGAGTACAAAAACAACATGTACCTAGTAAGTATCCCGCCTAACCTCAAAGAGGTAATGACGAGAGGTCGACTTTGACACTTGCAAGAGGTCAATTTAATATAAACAACGGTGACGCTAAGCATGGGTGTCATAATTCATTTAAATATTAGTGATAGAAAGGAACAACTTCTTCCAAAATTACAAATTTTAATCTCTGTCATTTCAGTTGACAACTTATAGGCCAGTAAACAATTAAAAATCACCAGAAAGTACTCAGCAAATATCATGTGTAAGTAATGCCGAGGGTCGAACGGCTCATACCAATCAATAATAAAATATGAACTGCCGAAGGGTCGAACGGCGCAAACCATAGATGCATCTACTACCCTGCTCGCGAACCGATCATGCGATCTCACGAATCATACATGCGACTCATGTACTCATAGATACACATTCAAACAGTAAATTCATGCTTTATCAGGAAAACGATTACCCAAGGAAGTGACAAAATTCTCTTTTTATGGTCACGAAGTTAGTATTTAAATCTTTTCTAGAAATCCATTTGCCAAGTTCGATAAGGTTTAATCATTTTTAATTTCATCAATAAGGTTACAAGTACGACAAATAAAATATGCTTTTGGGGCATAGACTACTCGGACATAAGCATAATAGTAGCTATGCACGGACTCCCGTCACCTCGTGCGTACGTAGCCCCGACAAATAGTAGCACATATTTAATTATTTCACCTACAGGGACAATTCCCTCTTACAAGGTTAGAAAGGAGACTTACCTCGCTCCGAAGTTCCATAACCGGCTTCCAAGCCCTACCGACGACTCAAATTGATGCACAACGCCCCAAAACTATCCAAATAACAAGCAAACCAATGAAAATATACTCTAATAATTATAACAATTCAATTTATATAAATTCTCAACTCCGCTCGGAAAGTCGATAAAATATCCTCGGGCCCACGCGCCCGGATTTCCAAAATGTTTCAAAGATAATGATTACCAATATCCTCACAAACTCAAATATACAATTCTCTCTCAATTGCATGCCCAAATTCATGGTAAAATCCAAAAGTACAAATTCTAGGTCTTTCTTCAAAAATCCACAATTTCCACAAATTTTCATGTCTAATCCAAGTATTTAACCCAAAATGGGAAGAAACCACTTACCTTATGGAAGATGCCGAAAGTGCCACTCCAAAATTGCTCCAAAATCGCCTTTCACGGAAGAAATTGAAGTGTAAATGAGCCAAGACCTCGGTTTAAAATAACACACTGCCCAGCCCCGACCTTCGCACTTGCAGCCTCCAGCCTCGCACCTGCGCGCCCTAAGGTGGGCCCAAGCACCCGCACCTGCGGCTTCCCCAGCTTCAGCCAAATCTCGCATCTGCGAGCCATACGCCGCACTCGTGACTCTCGCACCTGTGTCCCTTAGTGCGCAGGTGCGATCGCACCAGACACCAGGTGCTTCAGCGCTTCCTCAAACTCTAAATTTGATCCGTTAACCACCCGGAATCCACCTGAGGCCCCCCGGGACCCCATCCAATCACACCAACCTGTTCGACAACATAATGCGGACCTGCTCGAGGCCTCAAATCATCTCAAATAACATCGAAACAATGGATCGCAACTCAATTGAATCCTTATAAACTTGGAATTTCCAACTTCTACGTTCGATGCTAAAACCTATCAAATTACGTCCGATTGACCCCAAATTTTACACACAAGTCACATTCAACATTACGGACCTACCACAACTTCCGAAATCGGAATCCGACCCCGATATCAAATTTTCCACTTCCGGTCAGACTTCTTAAAAACTTCAAATTTCTAACTTTAGCCAAATGACTTCGAAATGACCTACGGACCTCCGAATTCACTTCCGATCACGCTCCTAACACCAGAATCACCATACGGAGCTAGTCCCAGACACGGAATCCTAAATGGACATCAATAAAACTGAAATGCACTTCAATCCAGACTTATGAAATTTCTTCCAAAATACTAACTTCCATAGTATGCGCTGAAACGCTCCCGGGTCATCCAAAACCCAATCCGAACATACGACCAAGTCCGAAGTCCTCATACGAACCTGCTGGAACCTTCAAACCCTGATTCCGAGTTCATTTACTCAAATTCCAATCTTAGCCAATCCTTCCAACTTAAGGCTTCCAAAATGAGACTTTTCTTTCCAAATTGACTCCGAACTCCCCGAAATTCAATCCCGACCACGCCTACGAGTCATAATACCTGAAACGAAGCTGCTCATGGCCTTAAACTGTCAAATGATGAGCTAGAGCTCAAAACGACTGGTCGGGTCGTTACATTCTCTCCCATTTAAACATAAGTTCGTCCTCGAACGTGCTAAGAACTGCTCTGGAGTTATCCAAAATCACTGTTTAACACCTCGTGCATCTTCTTGTGCTACCACAACCCAGTTGAGTACATTTTCTCGAACTAATCTGAAGATTTCCCTTTTTACTTAGCCAAATAAGCCTTAGGGCCAAATTCCAACACTCAGAATTCTCTACCAGGCCTGATTCCAACATACGAACACAGTATCAATCACCACACGATGTACCGGAATATGATTGCATGTTTTCGCTGAATTAACACCATACACCGCATAATTCACCTCACCATAATAACATTTTCTGATCTTAATGGCCAACATTCGACAAATTTGATGCTCCCAATACATCTCATGACCTATATACATCTTGTCCCAACTTTTACATAACCGCCACGATGAACGAGATGTGTAGAATTTCATTGTCACGCCCTGAAATCCCACCATCGGGCCGTGATGGCATCTAACGTTGAACCCGTTAGACAAGGCAACGTATATAGCTAAACTATCATAAAAATCTAAACTTTCCAGAATAATCTAAAACGCTTCAAAATTAGATCAGTGGAATAAGTACAGTTTAAGCTAAGTAAATACAATCACAATATAACGACGCAAAATTTCCCAAAACCTGGAGTCACAAACTCACGAACTGTCTAAAAGTGCTAAATACAAGTCTGAAAGGAAATACATGTCTGCCTTCGAAACTAAACGAAAAACAAAACAGAATCGAAGACAAGGGGATAGAAGAGACGCCAAGGCCCACGAACGTCAGCGGGTATACCTTGAAGCCTCTATGATGAACTGGAAGACACTCCCACTAATGATGTCCTCCAGGTCCGGCTGCGTAATCTGCACAACATAAAGAAGTGCAGGTGTAGCATCAGTACAACTGACCCCATGTACTGAGTAAGTGCCTGGCCTAACCTCGGCGAAGTAGTGATGAGGCTAGAACCAGACTACCAAATAAATCTGTGTAGTTCAAATAAATATATATACATATATACAAAGAATAGGAAATATAGGGAGAAAATAATTAACAAAAGAAGGGGAACATGCTGTGGGGAGATGACAATTTCATATAAGAAATCTTAATAAGGAAAGGAACAACAAGCCAGCATATCAATAAGGACAAGAAATCACAAACTTGCACGGCATCACCCTTCGTGCTTTTACTCTCGTCCTCATTATGCAATGTATAATATAATCAATGTAAATCATGGAACGACATCACCCTTCGTGCTTTTACTCTCGTCCTCACTATGTAATGTATAATATAATCAATGTAAATCATGGCACGGCATCACCATTCGTGCTTTTACTCTCTTCCTCACTATGCAATGTATAATGTAATCAATGTAAATCATGGCACGACATCACCCTTCGTAATTTTACTCTCTTCCTCACTATGCAATGTATAATGTAATAAATAAATATCGGTACGGAATGGTACATCGTATGGCATGGGATCACCCTTCGTGCTTTACACTCTTTCCTCACAATGTCAAACAATGCATGGCATCACCCTTCGTGCTTTAACACTCTTCCTCACCCAAACAACAATTACAAACAGGGGCAAGGGAGTAAACAGAACAGATATAGAAATCTCGGCAAGGGAACAATAACAGAAATATCAACATCTCAGCAAGGGAGACAATATCAAACAATGCACGACATCACCCTTCGTGCTTTACTCTCATTCTCAGCAAGACAAGTGCACGGCATCACCCTTCGTGCTTTACTCTCATACTCACCAAAACAAGTGCACGACATCACCCTTCGTGCTTTAATAATCTTCCTCACCCAAACAACAATCACAAACAACAGGAAAAGGAGTAAACAAAATAGAAATAGAAATCCCGGCAAGGGGGACAATATCAAACAATTAAATCTCGGCAAGGGAAATAACAATTAAACAATTAAATCCCGGCAAGGGTATATTTCAATAACTCTTTCTCTTTCTTTCACTTTCATTTCCATGATTTATTCTATCACTTGAGCCAACGCTCCAAAGACTGTAATATCTCATATTTCTTCATTATTCATTTCACAATCTGAGGCAATGCTCCAAAGACGTAATATCTCATAATTCTTCACCATTCTTGTTACAATTTGGGCCAATTCTCCAAAGGATGTAATTATCTCATATATCTTTATAATTCATTTCACAAGTTGAGCCACTGCTCCAAACATGTTTAATGAATACAATTCCCTTCACATATTCTTCACAAAATATAGAAATCATCAATTTGTGTAATTAATTAGGCTAAGATACATGCATAAACCAAGTTTATGGGTGGGAACTACTTACCTTGCAAGACCTGGTCGAAAGCTCTCAACAATGGAGGAATTCGTCTAAGGAAGGCGATGAAAAATGAGAGAAATGGGTTTAAAACCCATATTTAATCTCACTGCCTGAACAGTGATCGCACCTGCGATGGATGCGACCGCACCTGCGGTCTTGCACTTGCAAGGAGAACCTCGCACCTTTGGAACTGGGTTGCGGGTCTGGGATCGCACCTGCGAAAGAGGAGACCGCACCTCCGATGGCTGGCCAGGCCAGTGGTGATCGCACCTGCGATGCCTGGGACCGCACTTGCGATGCTGGGCAACCGCACCTGCGGTCACACCAGAGCAGGTGCACCAGCAGCTGAGTTTGCTGGTATTTAGCCCCGTTAGGTGCCGGAAAGGCCCCTGGGCCCACCCGAGCCCTAATCCAAGTATACCAACGAGTCCCAAATGATAATACGAACTCGCACGAGCCTTCGGAACACCCAAATCAACGCTAAAACTTGAAATCACACCCCCAAACTTCAAGAACCAACTTAGGAATTTTAAGTTTTCTAATTTCGCTAAC
The DNA here is from genome assembly GCA_005239505.1 of Nicotiana paniculata. Lineage (NCBI taxonomy): Eukaryota > Viridiplantae > Streptophyta > Magnoliopsida > Solanales > Solanaceae > Nicotiana > Nicotiana paniculata. The sequence continues at coordinate 653 of MDKI01138295.1, read as the reverse complement.
AACGTGCCGAACTGACCTATACATCTCGGAACACTGATTACTCACATAACATCCTACGAACTTACCCATGCGATCAAATCACCAAAACAACATCACATACATAGAATCAAACCTCAATATCCATGAAATCTATCAAATTTCATAAAACATCAAATTTTCCATTTTTAAGTCCGAAACACGTTAAACGAAATCCAATTTCAACCAAACTTTACAGAAAGTGCTTAAACCATATATAAGACCTGTACCGGGCGCCGGAACCAAAATACGGGCCAAATACCATTACTTTCAAATCAGATTTCATTTTCAATTTCCTTAAATATTTCCAGAAAACAATTTTACTCTAAAATTCATTTCTCGGAATTCGATTCCAGGCATACGGCCAAGTCCCATATTTTCCTATAGACCTTCCGGGATCGTCAAATCACGGGTCCGGGTCCGTTCACCCAAAATGTTGATCAAAGTCAAATTTATTCATTTTAATATCAAATCTTAGCATATTTCACAGAATTTCATATTTAAAGTGTCCGGCTACACGCCCGGACCGCGGACGCAAATCGAGGCAATTACAAATGAAGTTTTCAAGGCCTCGGAAGTACAGGATGGGTAATAACATAGGTGATGACCCTTTGGGTCGTCACATTCTCCACCTCTAA
>ML335138.1:0-38858 GCA_005239505.1 Nicotiana paniculata | reverse complement strand
ACATATCTAACTCCGAGTTACGACACTAGAGTAGAGAATCTAACTCTTGGGATAGTAGTAGTTTTAAATAAGTTTCCAAATGAGTTACAAGAGGCATATATAGAATAAATATGAAAAGATAAGGTGAATATAACGATGAAGTATTCATATCTCTATTTTCTACGATATAGCTTGCTTAACATTCGAGGACGAATGTTCTTTTTAGTAGGGGAGAATATAATAAGCCGAATATTTTTTGTACTTAAAAATTGTAAGACTGGAGAAATTAATTTAATTTATAGCTATTGGGTCAATATATATATATATATAAATAAGTGAGTTTAATTAATTATTGTAGATATATTAAAGTGGGCTAGGCCCACCATTTACTAGTTCGGTGAGATTGCCTAAGGTATATAGCTGAAACATTAATCCTAATTACTAGAAACAGAGGAAGAAGAAAAAGAAAATTTTGCACGTCAGTTGAGCAAATTGACGCCGAGTTCGGACCAATTTAAGGAGAAATAAAAGTTCATGTAATATTTAACTCTTTCAATTGATACGTTTTTGTTATCCAGTTGTTAAGATAGTATGGAATAAGAATGAATAGTTATGCTAGGATAACAAACAATGATTTTGGCCATAATTATTAATTAGTGGGGGTACAATGAGAAAGTTCTGTAATGTGGTATATGAAAGACTATCTTGCTACTACAGGTTCAGTTGCTAATATTGGTATATGGAACATAATGATTAGCTAATAGTCTACGTAATAATGGGGATAAACTAATGATGACTTATTGGTTGACATGATTAAAAATAGTAATAGTATGGTTGGCAGAAGTAGTGTATGCCATCATAATGCACTGTTTCGGTACAGATTTTTATTAATTAGATTAAGAGTTAACTTTGATATTGACTTATTCTAAAATTGTGAAAATTATTCACCCATTCTAATTAGGATTGTGAAAATTATTCACCGGGACTAATTAGGACGTGTTATTCAATATTTTGGATAGATTGAGCCCATTCGAGGATGTTTGGTTGGTGTTCTAGACATTACAAGGTTGGGAAAACTTCCCGTTAGCGAGGTAAGTGAGACTTTAAACTTTGATGCTTGCTTTTCCAAAATCCATTTTGAAAGTATGTTTTTTTCTGCCCGGTCCATGTGTTGGGACAAGCGCGCGCTTGGCAGAATCGGTGGTCGTTGACTAGCCGCAAATATATATTATTTTGTAAAAAGCTAAATTATTTAATGAGTGATTTGTGATGTTGCTTAGCCCCGTGCTATGGTGTTGGGGCGTTAGAAATTATTTCTTCGTTGTCGTTATAGATTTGGGGCATTGTGTATGCCGCCATTATAAAATTTGGGGCATTGTGTATGCCGTCATTATAAAATTTGGGGCATTGTGTATGTCGTCGTTATAAATTTGGGGCATTGTGTATGCCGCCGTGGTAGATTTGGGGCATTATGTATGCTGTAGTGGACTCGTCGGCGTGTTTGGTTAATTTCCTATACTGCCGTTAATGACAAGTCCTTAGTGTAGATTGTATTGAGATATATATAATGTTGTCCTTAACTTGTAACTCTAAGTTCAGGGCCAAGTGTCCTTAACTTTTGAACTTGTAACTGTAAGTTCAGGATCCATAACATAGCAGAAAACTAAAAATACATCACAGAAATCACAAACCGAAATACATCTACCACCATAATTGCGTACGATCAAAGATCACCATTCAATTGAATAACCAGAAAATCGGGTAAAGAAGTTATATCCATTGGTAATGTTCCATAGTTATGCTATTCGTTCAATGCTCAACCAGGAAAAAAAAGTGAAGAATTACTGAGCAAAAAGTTAAACCATATACAACCAACAAAACGAACACAATAAGTCTGGATTCAGTTCTCACTATTGCAATGCGAACTCAGACTTTTGAAAATGGAAGAGGAAGTATTTCGCGTATTCAAACCTTTGGGAGAGACTGGCAAGGAAGAGAACATGGACAGAAAATAGATAGAAGAAAGGGTAACACCGTCTTTCATATTAATTTTAATAGACTAGTGGCTACTTTTGCTCAGTATTAAAAATGCTGGATAAAAAGTAAATATCATTTTTAAAATGACTACCCCACGCAATTTTTACTGATTTTGGCCACCCTTTTCTCTCTTTCTCTCTCTCTTTCTCCTGCTTCTGATTCAGGTTACTTCCCTACCGAGGCGAAGATTAATTTGGGCTTTTGAGTTGTAGCCCAAACTTTTGATCCAATCAACCAACACCAACCCACAATTCCTTGCCCATTTTGGGCTGAGTACTCTAGAAGTCCAAAGAATCATACGAGCATCTTCTTTAATTGGAGTCTATGGGGTGCCCATGGAGTAAATGATTATGTAAATAAAAATGTTATTAATAATGAATTGTAGCCAAAATTGAGATGGACAGTGAAATTTACATAATATATCTATTTGAACTTGTTTGAGATTGATGAGTAAGTAAATGTTAGTGATCCTATTATTATAATGAATCTTAACCTAAATATCTAGGCTTATAACCTAATAATGAAGATGTGGTAGGGGCAAAATCAATGTCGGGCCATGGATTATAAAATGCAAAGAATTAGAATGATTTTTACCCACGGTTTGGTAATTTTTCCAAAAGGGCAACGCAATTGTTAGGGTTAGAGGCCTTCTCACACGTAAGGTTTCCACAAATAAGTGTGTTCGTCTACAGTAGTTTATCTTATGCATATCGCATTTGTAATTCTATATTAATCCATTTCAGTGTTTCGGTCAAGTTTTAATCGTTTACCTGACATTCATAGTCAGCAGTGGCAGAGCTAAAATTTTTTATTTTAATATTATATATACATAGAGGCGGAGGGGTGGATCCACCACTTTACAATGGGGTGGCATGGTACCCGCTAAGATAACAAAAATTGTATATACCTATGTTGAAATTTTCTTAAATTAGTTTAAATATTTGATCCTACCACCCACACCCGTAAATTAGATAAAGGTGTCATGTCTGGTATATCTTTTTGAAAGCTTTTCTCGTGTGCAAAATTCAAGTTAGAAATTATCTCGAACCTTGTCCGACTTTCCCTTTTCGTGTGCTTTTTATTTCTTTTTGTCTCAGTCCTTTTCTTTTTCGGCTACTTCCCAATTTTTTATTTATCGTTTCATTATTTTTTTGTTTTTTTTTTAATTTTATTTTATTATTTATATGTGGTCTCTAACAGGAACACTCAAAAAAAGACTCATAAACTATAAAATTCTATAAAATAAGCATTTTTCTTAATCTCGAATTTATGAGTTTTTTTCTTTCATATCCGAAAAATTTTAGTCTTAATGGGAATTTCCTATTGAGATCAACTTTTTTTCATCTCTTTTTTATTAGATCATAAAAATTGTGTTATTCTATGGTTATTAAATATAATTTAAATCACTTAACTATTAAATTATGACAAAAAATTCGTACGCATTGCTTAAAAATATGACATTTATGATTTTGATTTTTTAGAACTTGTAGTTCATTTTATTATATACTCGTGGGGTATAATTTATCTATTGAAGATATTTGTTGATGTAGTACCCTTATTGAAGATGTTATCTTACTTGAGTAAATTTATTTTTAATATACAAAAAAAAAAAGATGTAATTTCCTAGTGAAAATGTTGATTTTACTCGTGTTGTTATAATAAAGGTATGATTCATTATTTAAAATGCTAATTACATCTATTTTTTTAATATCTGAGATGTAATTTTGTATTTGCAAATTGAAAATAGCTATTAAGTTGATCTGAATAAACTCAAAAAAAATGAATAAACATTTCTAACAAATTTCATATTAGTCATTACAAGGTATACGTTAAGAGAAATTATGGCACCCGCCACCTTTAAATCTTAGATCCGCCTCTGCAGAGGCGGAGTCAGAATTTGAAACTTATGGGTTCAATATTTTAATTCTTTTAAATTTCTGGGTAGTAAATTAATAATTTATGTATAATTTAATAATTCTTTAAGACAAATATAAGATTTGGACAAAAGTTACTCCGTATCATGACTTGCAATACGTACACTTCAGAACTTTAGAAAATATATATTTGTACTATATCCTTGTACATAGTCACAAATGTGGGTAATGTGTGCATGTCAATCGACTTAAATTTTAATTTTAACCCGTTTCTGTTGACAGTGATGTGTCTGATCTTGGTTTGGTTTAACTTGTATATTTTTTGATGTGCAGACCAATAATTGAAAACCATACACATTCATTAGTGTATATAAAGCTATAGCTGTATATCAATATATTAAGATTATAATTAAATATTCTGAAGTGATCTAGAGCTGAGTCATTTAGAACATGGACATGCATGGTTCTCGTCATATTGTTTTTATTATCTTCTATTAATTGGCTATTAAGGTCCAAATTCATATTTGAGCGGAAACACATTTATATAACATATTTCCTTTAAGTTAGGCATGCCAAACTAATTAAAAGTAATCAGAATTATACTGTAATTATAGTGTGGCAAATAAATATATCACTTTAATTATCAGTGTGTAATTATTAACTAGTAATTAAGGTTAATTTAGTGAATACGTGTCACGGACAGGGCACGGACAGGACACGGACAGGGCACGGACAGGACACGGACAGGGCACGGCAGGGCGTGGCCGTGGCACGGACAGGACACGGACAGGACACGACACGACAGGGCACGGATCTTCTTCTTTTTTCTCTAAAAGTTTGTATTTACTTGATGGATGTGCCGGTGATAATATCATCACTTATTGTGGAGTGGAGAGAGTAACATTTTGGGAAACTTACACAAATATCCTAAATAAGTTTCAACTTACTAACCTCTACTCATTTGTCATAAACTTATCATGTATACATGGATATACATGTGATACACAATTGATACAAATATGATACATATTTAATACACAAATGATACACAGTGTTATATACATATCATTTTTTTCATGTTCAGTTTTTTACTTCTAATTTTCAATTCAAACCACCTCAAAACTTTATCAAATCATCCCAAAACTGAGATTCAAGCTCCTTAAGAAGTACCCAATTTATTTTAATAACACCCACTCAAAAAAGAAAAAAATTGATATTTTTTTACGATAAATAACTAATTGGCTAATATTAGTAATATTTGGCTATATTAATAATATTTTATGAATTGACTAATTTTTATAGTGAAATAGTTATAAATGGACATAACTGGTAATTTCCTAACATTTTAGTGAAGGCTTTGGAGTCAAAATATTACAAGCTGATTTAAGGGCTTTTCCGAGATCTCGCTTTATAATAATGAGCTTCATAATGTGTCTGATTTTGACCAATTGGTGATACTGTATTCAAATGGGGAAGCTCAAAACTTGGACCATTAATAGGAGATGGCAGAGCAATAGCAGCAAAATTCAGCAACGAAGAGTTGGGGAAAAAGGTTAGACATGGCTCCGTTTGCTGAAATTAAAATTTATTCTGGCATTTTAAGTGATTTATTATGTCTACTTGACTTTCCACATACTTTCTGATTAACTTTAACCATAACTGATTTTAAAGTGACAATAATTATTTCAGTAAATTTTTTTAGAAAAGAAAAAAAAGAAGAAGAAGATATTGACCATCATTTGAGAAATATCTCATATATTTGAGAATAAATTGAAAAAATGTGTCAGTCGCCTTCAATCTGAATTGGCTCTACTTTTTTAATAAGTGGTGTACTGATAAGTCAACCCAATAATTTACTGGAGTATGATTTTTCTGATACACATCTGTGTACATATAAGAAGATTTTGATTCTCAATCATCACAGCAAAGATTTAAACCAGCTGTCACATATTTTAACTCCATAGTCTACAGAAATCAATTTATTTCATCTGTTTTTTGAGGTAATTACAGTGAAAAATGGTTGCTTTTGGGAAGAAGTTGAAGGAAAGACAAATCCAAGAATGGCAAGGGTATGTCCAATCTCCTTTAGACCTAGTCTCCTTTTTTGGGGTTAATGTATATATTTCATTCATTTTTATTAATCTGTGTACTATGCAGAATTAATTTCCTTGAATCCTATAATTTGTGTGAGTTTATATTTTCTTTCAACCTAGCTATGTTTTAGTGTGTTAGTTTTAATACTAATTAATCTTAAGAAATAACATGCTATATACCTCTTGAGCACAAACTTGGTTGTAATTCTCAGTGATATTGTTATTTGATCGAAAATAAGCAACAGAAGATACATTGCTTAAGAAGAAAGAAAATTCTGCTTCTGTTGGTTTGTGCTAATAAAAAAGATTATGGGATTAACTTCCCTCAATTAATATGAAGCAAATTGATTGAGCAGACAGAGAAATCAGACACTACCACCTAAGGAAACAAGAAAGCTACAAATAGTTTGGATTCAGATATTTATGTTAATTTATAAGGATTATCTTTTACTTTCAGATACTATATCAATTACAAAGTAATGAAGAAGAAGGTAAAGCAATATGCTGATCAAATCCAGGCTGGAGCACTCAATCAGCGATATGTTCTTAAGGATTTCTCAAGGATGCTGGATAAGGAGGTATGAATTTGTGAAGTTAATATCTATGAAGTCCCAGATTGTTTGTCACTATAGTACTTCTATGTAATTTCTAGTTATGTAAATTTTATGTCAAATAATTTAAGAAATTAATATCCTAGTCAACACTGAAAAATAGATGTTGTGACCTTCACACTTTGAACCCAAAAATTGTTTTTGGAACGGGGTGAGTAAATCTTAGTAGACATTTTGTTTAAGGAGACGTGTGGCTTGTGAACAAGGGAAAGGGAAGGCCGTTGATGAATTCTGAACCCTTCACCTAAGTGGTGGAGGTGAAAGTGCAAGCAAATAGTCTGCAATCCAGTCTCATCTTACTAAATATTTTGTTCCTCCTGAAGTAATTTATCAAGTTCCGAAGTTTGTCTACCTTATAATCAGAGTTTTTGAAAGAATGTTATTGTATTAAGACCTGAGAGTGATTTTGATGCTCGCCAGTGGATTACTCATTATTTTTTCAACAAAATATCTGGTGGTCTTTACTGAGCAATCCATGCCTAGTGCAACTTGAAACAGGAAAAAGAAAAAGAAAAGAAAAGAAAAGAAAATAAATTTAATTTCTCGTAGTGTCTAGGCATTTAGTCGTTGACTGGAAGGATTCGTCTTGTAGGGAAGAATTTTCTTGGTACATTGTGGAGTACTGATGTATAAGAGCTCATTTTTTGTTCCTTTGTAACATTTGCAGATTGAGAAAGTTGTTCTATTTTTGTTGGAACAACAAGGAGTACTTGCAAGCAGGATATCTGAACTCAATGAACAGCAAGATTCTCTTCAAGAACAGCCTGATCTATCCAAAGTAACTGAGCTACGAGAAGATTATAGATATGTGGGGCGTGATCTCTTAAAGCTTCTCTTTTTTGTTGAAATAAATGCCATTGGATTGCGGAAGATCCTTAAGAAATTTGACAAACGTTTTGGCTATAGATTCACTGATTACTATGTCAAAACCCGGGCAAATCATCCATATTCCCAACTTCAGCAAGTCTTCAAGCATGTGGTACTATGCTAAACTCAACTACTAGTCTCTTCCTCTGATGATAAAGCTACTGTTTCTACTACATAAGTTTTACTGCTAGTACACTTAGTCTAAAGTTTCTCTCTAATGAATTTTGCGTTAAGCAGAAAAAAATATAACCTAGTCATTACTCATAACAGCAGCATTGGTTCTTAATCAAACATGAATGAGGAAATGTGGATTGCCATAACAAATTTGATAGCTCTCTTTACCCTAAAGCAAGCCGTCCGTGTCAGTAGCCCAGTGGGTGTCACTGACTAATAATGAAAATTTCAGGGATTAGGGGCAGTTGTTGGAGCAATATCTCGTAATCTTGCAGACCTTCAGGATCGTGAGGGAAGCTACTTGTCAATTTATGATCAGCCTGCTCTTCCACTTCAGGTTTTCGCCTACTTCCTTTAATCAACTTTTAGGTTTTTGTTTAGGTTTTGTTAACATTATGTTTTTGTGGCTAGTAAAATTCTGGTTATGCTCTACTATATTCTTATATTGTATAAAGCCATTTTGCAGGAGCCCATTGTTGATGCAATGGAAGCAGCTATTGATAGATTAGGTTACTCAACTACCTTCCTTAACTTTTCGGTCCAACGTTCACTTATCATGCTAGAAGAGTTACCTACTCCTGTTGAGGAACATGTTGATGATCAGAGATACCATTTTATGTCACTCCTCTTGAACTTGGCAAATACATTCCTTTATATGATCAATACATATATCGTTGTTCCAACAGCCGATGATTATTCTATGAGCCTTGGTGCTGCTGCAACAGTTTGTGGAATTGTGATTGGAGCCATGGCTGTTGCGCAGGTCTTTTCTTCTGTGTATTTCAGTGCCTGGTCAAACAGGTCTTACTTCAAACCTCTGGTATTTAGCAGTATAGTTCTTTTTGTGGGGAATGTGATGTATGCATTGGCCTATGATCTCAAATCAATACCAGTTCTCCTTCTCGGTCGTATATTTTGCGGGTAACTCTCTCTCCAGCCCCTCTTTGAGTGAAAACATCTGTGCAAGTTTCCATGCATGCAACATTCATCACAATTACTTGAGATATTTCTTTCCTATACTTTGGGAGAAGGATGTTAGGTGGACAGTTTATTGTGTCTTACTTTTATGCCCTTGTTGATATATTCAGCAATTTTTAAAGCAAAAAATGGACTATTCTTAATGTTATGTCTCTATATGTTAGTAGTTAATGAAAATTCATTAATTTATTTATTCTTCTTAGATACTTTTCACGTGGGTTCTTTCTCCTTGATTATAAATGCTCCTTTCATCCAACCAGCCGAAATAAGAAATTTCCATCTTCTCGATACTGTAGCCACATCTCCAATATTCTGATCTAACTGTTGAGGATAGAATTTTAAAGCTAATTTTGAGCAGCTATCTCCAAAACTTCCAAAAACAGAACTAAAAGGAAGTTCCTCCCTGTATCTTCGCAAAGGAAAAAAGATCTTCTACCTTTTGGTTGATTTTTTATCGAGAACAATAGTGCTAGAATGGAGAGAGTGGGCTGTGGACCTCTAAAGAAATCTCCTGGTCAAACATTTGCACAACTTAAAAGATTTCAGCAGCAACATAGGCCAAGAAGTTGGTCAATTATTGAGGACTACCAAAACTAAAAATCTCTTTTGGGTACCATGTGAAGCAAATAATTTCAATTGAACACTCGAGATTGTACGAACCAATAAACTCTCACAAACAATGTGATTTTGAGTAGCATCATCTGCTTTATCGTTTTTACAACATAATTCAGTGTCATTGTTGTCTGTGTTTTTGGGAGGTTACTGTGATATTCTAAAAACAAAATGCAGTTGACTATAAGTTAACAAGATCTGGCTTTTCTCATCTTCTGAATTGCAGTTTGGGTTCCGCCAGAGCAGTGAACCGACGTTACATCAGTGACTGTGTGCCACTTAAAATCCGGATGCAGGCTTCAGCAGGTTTCGTAAGTGCTAGTGCACTTGGAATGGCATGTGGCCCTGCAATTGCTGGGCTACTTCAGACAAATTTTAAGATTTACAAGTTAACATTCAATCAAGATACTTTGCCTGGTTGGGTTATGGCTTTTTCATGGTTAATCTATTTGGTATGGTTGTGGATCTCTTTTAGAGAACCTGCTCAAGAGACTGAAGTAAACAATGTTCCTCGGAAATCTAATGCTGGTAAGTTCAACTTTTTGTTTTTGTATTATCAATGCGGTCACTTGTGGTCTTAATTCCAAAAATGCCTATACTATGTTGCGCAGACTCTCCAAAATGCTGCAGTACCCGTGTCGGATCCTTCAAAAATACACTACTTTTGAAGGATCCAACATGCACCCGATGACATTTTTGGAGAGTCCGAGCAACATGGTGCCTATATGAGTGCTTGTAAATTTTCCTTTCCCCTTCATTCTCTCTGTTATCCTCAAACAAAGTTGACACCAGTCAAGAGAAACAAGGGGGAATGCCGAACTTTTAATTTCAAATTTTGCTGCACGACTAAATAATTGAAACTGTAAGCTCCTAAGTTATGTGGGAGCAAGGTAACGTACAGAAAAGAAGTAATGCATTTGGAGTTTTGGTCTTTCGGTTGAATAATTATCAGGCTAAATTCCTCGTCTTTTAGTTGCGTCATAGGCTTTTGAGAGCACAGTCCCTGTAGAGACTTAGGCTCTATACTCTTGTAGCCTCAAGAGAAGCCATGGTATTGTTGGTAAAACAAGAGTTTTCTTTAAATGCTTCTGATATTAAAATTTTTGATACCAGTAGAAAGCGATGCCCTTGAAAAGGGTGTTGTGCAACCATTGCTTTTAAAATCAGTGGGTGATGAACAAGACAATGAAGGTGACCAAGAATGTGATGGCAGTGAAGAAGCTCCCGAGGAGTCTCGTCGTCCAGCCAACTCCATAGTAGAAGCATATAGACTGCTGACTCCTTCTGTGAAGGTTTGTGGAGATCCTTTATCTTTCCAAGGTTCATGTTCGAGATTTATTCTTTTTGCTTTATGGGTAAAAGAGTAGTCCAGTGAAATTAGATGCTTTACAGTTAAATGGCAATTTGTCTGTTGGGCATCAACCCACTGATCCGGTGCACTTGCTTCCCTAATATTGCTTGTAGTTTGAAATTGTTTGTCTTTGGAGAGATAGATCATGGTGTTAAAGAAGGAAAAAGGATTGTGGATACAGCCTATAATGGCACCCTATAATACAGCCTAAAGGATAATCATGGAGCTGTGCACATGTCACATTGAATACGGTGCATAATTTAGCTGCATAAGCTTTTCTTGGTTGAAATCAACAAATCATGCTAATGATTTGACTTGAAGCTCCAGTTAAAGCCTGATTAACAAGCTCCTTTTGGGCATTGGTAGTCTAAAGATACTAATAAAATGAGAAAATTTCTTCTACCACTTTTGAAATAATTCTTTGTGTAACTTTATCTATTTTTATATTTCCTCTTTACCTACCAACTTTTAAAGAGTCACATCCTCTATTGCTATTCATCACGTTAAGTGGAGAAACGCAGACTGATAACAGATTCTCCATTCTTGTTTAAAACTTGTTATTTTGGAGGGGTGATATAGGAGACAAGTTAATTAACAGATAATTGTGTTGTGTTGCTTGAGAACTGCAGAGGTGAGATACAAATCAAGTGCACTGGTTTGAAAATCCAGTTGAGCAATGCCAACATCCCCTTAGAACAACCAAGAAAAGGGAAAAACAAACAAAAAGGATGGACCACTTTTTACTTGCTGCCCAACATCAGATTATGTTATCTATCGTTTGGTTGCGCTATTAACAATTATACTAACCAATGACCATTCATATTACTCCTTGATGCAGGTTCAATTATTAATCTATTTTATGCTGAAATATGCCATGGAGATTTTACTTTCAGCATCTAGTGTCATCACGGCATATTACTTTAGCTGGTCAACGAGCACTGTCGCAATTTTTCTTGCATGTCTGGGCCTCACAGTTCTTCCAGTAAATGTTGTTGTTGGGAGCTACATAAGTAACATCTTTCAGGACAGGTAATCTATCTTGAAACCAGAACATATTTTTGAAGCTTATTTTCTGGATGCTATAAACATGACTATTTGGCTATATACATATTTGCCAATGTGTAACTGATGGAGACTACTCTGAAAATGTAGTAGATGTGCTTTGCATGCAATGGAATGTTGTTAGTGGATAGCATTTAATTATTAGAAGGATTAATTAACTGTAGCATTTTTAGTTTTTTTGAGCCTTCATGTTAGCAAACAACATCAAGTTTCTTCTAGAATACTTATTCATGTATTTTTATAGCCATTCTGAACTAGTTTGGAAATAATGCATAGATGATTGACTGATTGATCAAATGATTCTGCACATATTGGATATTTCTCATGCTTTGCCTAGAAAATGAAAAGAAAAATGTTTTAGCAGTTATATTGCATTAATTTATTATAGAATTTTAAGAAGTCTCATCGTGTTATTCCTAGTTTCGAAAACTGTGACGAGTTCTTCATGATTAGTGCATTAAACTATATTAAAGTGGAACAATCTTACTACAGAAAGCAAGTCAAGCCCGTGAAAATTCACGATGCTCTATTTTGTTGAATGTTCGCCGTTGGAATTTATGCTCTATCATGTCTGTTGAGTCTCCCACATCGGCGAAGGGATGGGGGACTTGGTCTCCTAATATGGTCTGAGCAATCCTCACCTCATGAGCTAGCTTTTAGGATTGAGTTAGACCCAATGTCCATATGTTATCAATGTCCAATGTTTGCCATGAGAATATGATGATAAGTTTATCCTCTCTGCAGGCAACTTTTGCTGGCATCTGAAATCATGGTTTGTCTTGGTATACTCATGAGCTTTAATGTTATAATCCCGTATTCAGTACCACAGTATGTCTGCTCAGGCCTCCTAATGTTTGTATCTGCTGAAGTATTAGAAGGTGTGATCTCAATTTTCCCTTTATTTTCCTCCTTGACAAACGTACTTTGCTCTTAATTCTCAATATAACCTATCATGATGATAACAAAGAATAATGTAGTTCCTATGCTCAAGAGAAAACCTGGTGAAGAGAACATAATGTATTTTTGAACTAGTAAGCTTGGACTTGTCCTCTGCTAATTTGGCGTGTAAGATTGCTGCAGTGGACAGGATCATAACCCTTTATAACACATCTTTGGTGGTAGGAAGATAGACATGCTGCGTCCTAGTCTCTAGCTAATCCCAATTGGAGCGATGTCGTGAACATACTATGTTCTGTTAATACTTTTAATTTGTTGTTTTTGCCTTTTAACTAGTGCAAAGCACAATACAGTTCTTTCCACCTAATATATCACAAGATTAGCATACATTCCATCATAACGTAAGGAAGTTGTTAGTTTGTTCTAATACAGTATTTACCAACGCTTACCCTACTATAGACAAAAGCCTGCCATTTAAGCGGAGAAAGAGTAGAAGGGCGAACCCATTATCCACTGATTTTTGTTTCGAAATATGCATCACTGCTCCTCGGGGATTTCTCGGTTATCAAAAGAATTTCTAACTCCATTCACATTTAACAAAATTAGGGAAGGTGTAACAGTGAAATGTTGTTGGTTTTAGGCCACTTTGCATTCTAAAGTCTATGATTTGGATGATGACTTCCAGGTGTAAATTTATCTCTTCTCTCTCGAGTAATGTCATCAAGGCTTTCCCGGGGAACCTACAATGGAGGTCTCTTATCCACAGAAGCTGGCACAATTGCTCGGGTGATTGCTGATGTAACGATAACACTTGGTGGATATTTAGGGCAGAGCAAGCTCTTGAATGTTACTCTTCTCCCTTCACTTTTGATATGCATAGTATGCATTTTTGCAACATGTCGTACCTATAATTCTCTTTACTAATTCACAATCTTGTATGCATACAAATTACAACGATATACGAGTGTTGTTTTTCCTTCTCTTTATGGTTTTTGAGTTGATTTGCTTGTTAAAATTGAGGGGTTTGAACCTTTCACCAACAAGACGGCAAGGGAACATACAAAGTGAGCTGACTCTCATACCATGTTGGATGTACTTTTGATTGGGTTTTTATGAATTATTGTTGTAAATTTTCATGATAAGAAGTTCATGTGTTTCTTTACCTCAACTGGGTGCTGCTGGTCATGCTTAGCTGTTTGTCCCAAGAAATATAGAACGCAGAAACTTCTTAGGGTGTGTTTGGTATGACGCAAGTGTTTTCCCATTTTTCACTTTGGTTGCACAAAATAGTTTGGAAAAGCCAAATACATAGACATGCACCGGAACTTGGCACCGATTTTCACATAGACACATAAAATTTGGCTCTTTCCTATCAGGCACTCGAACATCCTCCCATATGTGCCAATTAAAAATAGGCTTCATATCCGGTCTTAAAGTTTAGGAGCGTGTATGTAAATGCGGTTGATGTGTAATATGTAGCTAATAAAAATCCTCCACGTGTCTAAGTTGCCCACATAAGCTCTATTTGTCTTAAAACAGATTTACTCATTTCATTTTTACCCTAAATCAAACCCGTTAATCAGACCCATCTCTCCTCTATACGTTTTACCACTACACATCTCCCTGTCATCTCCCACCGTAAAATCCTAAAATTGTAGGTCGATTAGTGTTCGATTTCAATTTTCTTCCATCCTTACAAGTGTATTTCGTTGTTTAACCGACTATGACGCGAGGTATTTGTTGAGGGGTAGGTTGCATTTATACAATCTAGAAGCCTATGTTAATGAGCTACTACTTTACAGAAATAATCAAGGTTCTTAAGTACAGATAAACTTGTATATTGTTTAAATTTATGATTATTATAGTTATAGTGGTGATTTTAAAATTTTCCCTAAAAAGTTAGGGTTTTGTTTTTCGATTGAGAGAATCTGACCTGGGCTGTTTGTTTTTTGTTTTGTTTTGCCGTGTAAAATCTTTATCACGTCTAGAGAATTTATTCAAGCCCGATTTCACCATGGTGGTACTTTTACCAATGAAGTCAAGCCCAAATACATAGGTGAAAGAGACGTGGACATCTACCGTATTGAAAAAGATAACTTTTCCTTGGTCGAATTGCATTTTTATTCTAAAGATATTGGGTACAATACTGTTGCTGGTTTCTATGTTTTGAACCAAGAGACAAAAGACTTTGTTTTGTTAGAAAATGACACTCAGCTTTATAATATTGTCTCTCATCTTAAACCATTACAGTATTTGGACTTATTTATTGAGCATGTTATTAATGACCCTGTTTTAGTGGAAGGGGTGGTCCCATGCGGTCCTACTCGTGGGGCAGATGTTGAAGATAACCTTTCAATTGTTAGGTCTAGGGCAACACATGTTGGGTCAAACAATATAAATACAAAAGGACCTGTTGAAGATAACCTAAGTATGGTTGAAGGGGCACAAACAATAGAGGACTCGACACTAGAAGATGTTGTAGTTTTTGAAGACTTAGATGGGATTGAAGACACAACAGATCTTGATCTTCTATCAGATCTGGATAGTAGTGAGTCTGAATTGGATGTCATACCTGATGTAGATGATAGTGAGGTTGATGAAGAGCTAAGAGAACTAAGAAATGAAAGAAGGAGTAAAAAACAACAGAAAAAGAGTAGAAAAATTCCTACACAGCAGATAAAGAGTAGAAAAAAACCTACTACAACACATAAAGTACCAATAGGAGAAGCTGGTCTAGATAAAGGGTTTGAAGACATTGGAATAAATAAGAGAGACAAATATGCAGGGAACTTAGGTGGGGATGAGGACTATCTTGGTAGTTCAGACCTTGAGAATGAGTTAGATGTTGAAGCTGAAAGGGGTATTGAGTTACCAGCTAGAAGAAGAAGCAAAAAGGTTAGACATGATCCTAATTGTTAAGTTACTATTTTTGAACTTGGGATGGTGTTTGAAAATTCCATAGAGTTTAGGAAGGCAGTGACCAATTATGCTATTGAGTACAAGGTGCAGTTGAAATTAAAACCAAATGAGAGCCATAGAGTACTTGTGAAGTGCAGAACTAGCAGATGCAAATGAACACTGTATGCAAGCAAAGACAGAGATTCTGGTGACTTCATTGTGAAGAGGTACCATCCACAACACAAATTCAACAAGTACACCAAGAATAGGTTGTGCACATCTAAATATATTGCTCAATAATTTAGGGAAAAAATCATATCCACACCTGGTATAAAACTGTGGGAGTTACAAGATCATATGAGAGACAAAATTGGTTTGTATGTTGGAAGAACTATTTGTTATAGGGCTAAGTGTAGGGTAATAAGAGAGTTCATGGGGGACTGGAAGAGGTAATTTGCAAGGTTATGTGATTATGTTGATATTATCAAGGAGACTAATCATGTGAGTACTTGCTGGATCAGAACAAATACAAATATTGTACCTGAAAAGAATTTATTTGTATGTTTTTACATCTGTTTTGATGCTTTAAAGAAGGGTTTGTTAGAAGGATGTAGGAAGATTATTGGATTTGATAGCTGCTTTTTAAAAGAAGCATGCAAAGGTGAATCATTGGTGGTAATTGGAAAGAATGAAAATCAACAGATGTTTCCCATAGCATGGATTGTGGTAGACCAAGAGACCAAGCATTCTTGGACATGGTCTATTAACTTGCTGAAATCAGATTTGGATCTAGGAGATGGAATTGGCTTAACACCGATGTCAGACATGCAAAAGGTGATGTATTTCTATTTTTAAATTGATGTTGTATTTCATTTACTCCTACTTCATTCTGATTGTGATGACTCAAGGGGTCATTTTATAAAATAAGACTTCTTTCCATGCTAAATAACCATAAAAATACTAAAATTAAATACCTCGATTAGTGTGCGCAGTCCGGCCGTGAAACCAGAAAGCTTTTATGTGAAAATATGAGAAATAATAATTTTTAAAATTTAAATTTGATATAAGTTGGCTTTGGTCAACATTTTGAGTAAATGGACCCAGATCTGTGTTCCGACAATCTCGGGAGGTTCGCAGTAAAATATGGGACTCAGGCGTATGCCCGTAAATGAATTTCGAGGTCCCAAGCCTTAGAAATCAATTTTTGAAAGAAATTGTTTTGCTGAAATGTTCATGAATTTAAGAAAAGAAATAATGCTAAAAATCATTGGTATCGGATCCGTATTTTAGTTCCGGAGCATGGTACAACTTTGTTATGATATTTAGAGGTTAATTGTGAAATTTGGTGAAAAACGGAGTTCGTTTGACGTGATTCGAACATCCGGTTGAGAAGTTATGAACTTTAAAAGTTTTTAATGAAAATGATTAATTTTGAGGTTTAATTCATAGAATTACATGTTATTTTTAGGATTTTATCGTACGAGTAAGTCCGTGTGATGTTTTTAGACTTGCGTGCATCATTTGTTTAGAGCCCCGAGGGCTCGGGTGAGTTTCGGATAGGCCACAGGGTGTTTTACACTTAGAAAGAGTTGCTGATTTTCTAGTTTGCTGGTGCCCAGGTTTTTAATGTTACGCGATCGCATAGGTAGGCCTGCGATCTCACATTGTAGGCTCAAGGGGGTCCCCAGGTTGTTCTATGCGAACGCAGTACCAAGGACGCGACCGCAATGCTCACCCAGGCGAAGCTATACGATAGCACCCCCAGCTCTGCGATCGCAAAGAATTAAACGGTCCTGGGGGAGGGGGAGGTCAGTGCTCTATGCGATCGCACCCTCCCTCTTGCGATCGCGGTTCACCATCTCCCATACCCTATGCGATCGCAAACCATTTCCCGCGATCGCATAGGCCTTCCGCCCAGCTAATATAAATACTTGTTAAAAAACGGGCATAACCCTTTCTTCTCCAAATTTTCGAAGTTCCAGCCCTAAAAATGATTTTTCTTCGGCAATCTTCATCTCCAATTCATAGGTAATCAATTTCAAACCTTGTTCTTTCAATTCCTTACTATTTTGTATCACTTTTAAAGCAAACAAAGGATTTTGATGGTAAAAATATAGGTTTTGGGTAGAATTAGGGAGTTTTATAAAGTCAAATTTTTATATCAAATTAAGGTCGGATTTCAAAACTAATAGCATATTTGGGTTCGTGAGTGAATGGGTGAACGTAATTTGCTCCGACCCCGAGTTTAGACCAAGCGGGCCCAGGTCGGGTTTTCACTTTTTTTTAGAAGACTTAGGAAAAATTATATTTTTCAATAAAGTTAGTTCCTTTGGCATTATTTAATGATATTAAGTTAATTTTGATTAGATTCGAGCAATTTAGAGGTGAATTCAAAGGGAAAAGCAATAATTGAGCAGTGAGTGGCCTGCGGAATTGAGGTAAGTGTTTGGTGTAACTTTGGCTTGAGGGAATAGGACTCACCACTTGTTTGCTATGTGAAATGCATGGGTGTGGTGTATCAGTGTGGTGACGAGTATCTATGCACCACTCAAATTTTCTGTTAAACATGATCCTTTCCCGTTTCCCCACTTATTTGATCATTGTCTTAACTGTTATATGCTCATTATTGTTTCTATGACTCTTTGGCGTTGTTGAATTGTTGTTAGTTATTGTTGTGACTATTTGGAAAGAGTATTGGTTGTTTGAGTTGGTTTCCTAGTGATATACACATGGTTGAGAGGCTTGGTATTGTTTGTATGAATTAAAGGTATTTATATTTGATATTCCTGTTGATTTTATAATTGAGAGATTATTGATGAAGTTATGAGAATAATGCAGTTTATTATTTATAATAGTTGAGACAAAAGTATTGTGAAAGGCTTTGCCAGAATTTGTGAAATCCTAAATTAATTGATATGATATGTCTGGTGGGAGCGGGTTGCACGCCGCAACAAGGAGTGATAAGGGTGGACAGGTGGGATCGGGTTGCACGCCGCAACAGGAGTAATAAGGGTGATATTTTAGGGAGGAGCATTAAGGGAGGACGGGTGGGAGCGGGTTGCACGCCGCAACAAGGAGCGATAAGAGAGGACATTTATATTTTTACTGATTTTCAAAGGAAATAAAAATTTGAAAAGCTAAACGTTTATTTTTACTGTTTTGTTCTTTTTTTGAAAAATAAAGATTTGAAACTTTCTATTTTATATTACTATTTTTATATTTTGGCACTACTTTTATTCAAAGTTAAAGTTTGGAATTTTGAAGAGTTATTTGAGAATTGGTTATAGCTGAGTTGATTTATTTTGTTGCAGCAGTTATTTATTTATTTGTTTAGACTTCTTGCTGGCTTTATTATTTATTGTTGTTATCGATTATATTGTTGAAGCCCGACTTAGCCTCGTCACTACTTCGCCGAGGTTAGGCTCGACAATTACTCAGTACAGGGGGTCAGTTGTACTGATACTACACTCTGTGCTCTTTTGCACAGATCCAAGTGCTAGTCAGCAGTAGAGGATTTCAGGACAATCACCTGATTCTTTTGGAGGCACGAGGTACATCTGCCGGCGTTCGCAGATTCCAAGAGTCTTGTCCTATTCTTACATACATTGTTTTATATCATTCGGAACAGTTACACTATTTCTTTCAGCCATTATTTGTAGTATTCTTTAGTAGTTCGTGAATTATGACACCAGACTCTGGGGTAGTTCTAGATTCATTTATATGATTAGTTTCGTGGCTCGATTTAATTAATTAATTGTTTATTTCTCTTTATTGTTGTTGGGAATTATTCTAACTAAGTTCATTTGGAAGTTATTTATTTTTGCTTAAGTAATTAATTAAGAAAATTAGTCAATCGAATTCTAACATTGGCTTGCCTAGCAAGTGTGGTGTTAGGCGCCATCACAACCTCTAAGGTTGGGAATTTGGATCGTGACAAGTTGGTATCAGAGCACTAGGTTGCCTAGGTCTCACAATTCACGAACAAGCTTAGTAGAGTCTGAAGGATTGGTATGGAGACGTCTGTACTTATCTTTCGGAGGCTGTTGAGTTAGGAAACAACTCTTTTTTTATTATTTCTACTCTATCGTGCGATTCTTGTATCCCAAATACTGATTAGATTCTTCTATTCTCTCGCAGATGGTAAGAACACGTGCTTCATCTTCCGCTGACCAACATTCTGGTCCTCCAGCAGCAACAACTCCTACTAGGGGCAGAGGCCGAGGCCGCGCCAGAGGCCGAGGCAAGGGCAGGACTCAGTCAGTTGCTCAGGCAGCAGCCCCAGCTATGGAACCTCAGAGTGAGATTGATGAGGGGGTTCCAGCTCAGACAGTTCCAGCGGGGCCAGCTCAGGTTCCCGAGGGGTTTATTGCCACCCCGGTCCTTCAGGATGCTTTGTTCCGTTTAGTGGGCTTGATGGAGAGTGTGGCCCAGACGGGCACATTCCCTATTGCAGCAGTCGTATCTCAGGCTGGAGGCGGGATCCAGACTCTTGCCACCCACACTCCAGTTCAGACCACTTCTCAGGCTCAGACTCCAATGGCCAATCCCGTTGGGGTAATTCAGCCAGTTACAGCAGTGCCGCCCGCTAATGGGGCAGCCATGTCATCGGATTCTTTGTGGAGACTCGACAGGTTCATTAAGCTATTTCCTGTCCATTTCAGTGGTGCTACTTCAGAGGATCCTCAGGAATATCTGGATAGGTTTCATGAGGTGTTGCGTAATATGGGTATTCTAGAGACCAATGGGGTCGATTTTGCGACTTTTCAGATGAATGGTTCTGCCAAGCAATGGTGGAGGGACTATTTGTTGACTAAGCCAGTTGGATCACCTGCTCTGACTTGGGATCAGTTCTCTCATCTCTTTTTGGAGAAGTTATTACTTGTCACTACTCGAGAGGATAAATGTCGTCAGTTTGAGAGGCTCCAGCAGGTTAACATGACTGTGACTCAGTATGAGACTCGTTTTGTGGATCTGGCTAGACATGCTATTCTTATATTGCCCACAGAGAGGGAGAGGGTCAGACGGTTTCTTGATGGCCTTGCTCAGCCCATTAGGTTGCAGATGGCCAAGGAAATAGGGTCTGATATTTCTCTTCAGGATGCAGCGAATATAGCTAGGAGGGTTGAGTCAGTTATTGGGATGGGAGGTCAGGGGTCAGGAAAAAGACCTCGCCATTCCGATAGATTCAGCGATGCCTCGTCTGGGCGGAGATAATCGGGGTATAGGCCAATCTTCCATGCCATCTAATTTCAGCACTTCATACGTCCCATGGTGTTTCGAGAGGTCGTGGCTCTTACTTGCCTTATCCTGATCAGTCAGCCCCGATCACAACACCTCCTCTCTAGAGTTATTATCGTGGTCAGCCGGTTCATCAGGGTCAACCTCAGTATCAGGATGGTTGTTATGAGTGTGGTGAGTATGGACACATTCGGAGATCTTGTCCGAAATTCTTGGGTAATCAGCCTCAGTATCAGAATTCTCGTGTCATAGTTCCAGCACCAGCTGCAGCACCACCTGCCCAGCCAACCAGGGGTAAGGGTCAGGTAGTCAGAGGTAGAGGTCAAAATGTTAGAGGTGGAGGTCAGCATGCTAGAGGCAGAGGCCAGCCCGTTAGAGGTGGTGGCCAGCCCGTTAGAGGTGGACGACCACATGTCAGGGGTCCTCCTGGTGATGCAGTTCAGGGTGGTGGGGCCCAGCCCCGAATATATGCATTTCCAGCAAGGCCTGAGGCAGAGTCCTTCGATGCTGTTATTACAAGTATTATCTCAGTTTGTGATAGAGTTGCTTCAGTTTTGTTTGATCCGGGGTCTACTTACTCGTATGTTTCATCATATTTTGCCTCGTATTTGAATGTGCCCCGTAATTCCTTGAGTGTTCCTGTTTCTGTGTCTAAACCGGTGGGGGATGCTATTGTGGTAGATCGAGTATACTGTTCGTGCGTGGTGGTCATAGAAATTCTTGAAACTAGTGTGCATCTTTTACTTCTAGACATGGTTGATTTTTACGTTATATTGGGCATGGATTGGTTGTCGCTCTATTATGCCATTTTAGACTGTCACGCCAAGACAGTTACCTTAGCGTTGTCGGGGTTGACTCGATTAGAATGGAAAGGGACCCATGGTCATTCTCCCAGCCGGGTAATTTCATATGCCAAGGCTCGCCGCATGGTGGAGAAAGGGTATTTCGCTTATTTGGCCCATATTCGTGATTCTGATGCCGATGTTTCTTCTATAGAGTCAGTTCCTATCGTGCGTGAGTTTCCTGAGGTGTTCCCTGCAGATCTGTCGGGTATGCCACCCGACAGGGATATTGATTTCTGTATTGATGTGGCTCCTGGCACTCAGCCCATTTCCATTCCTCCATATCGGATGGCCCTACCAGAATTGAAAGAACTAAAAGAACAGTTGCAACACTTGCTAGATAAGGGTTTCATAAGATCCAGTGTTTCGCCTTGGGGTGCACTGATTTTGTTTGTAAAGAAAAAGGATGGGTCAATGAGAATATGCATAGACTACAGGCAGCTGAATAAAGTTACTATCAAGAATAAATATTTGTTGCCAAGGATTGATGACCTATTTGATCAGCTTCAGGGTGCTAAAGTGTTTTCGAAAATTGATTTGAGTTCAGGCTACCATCATCTGAAGATTAGGGCATCCAACATCCCTAAGACAACCTTTCGTACGAGGTATGGGCACTATGAATTTTTGGTTATGTCTTTTGGGTTGACTAATGCTCCAGCGGCCTTTATGGACTTAATGAATCGGGTTTTCAAGCCTCATCTGGACTCTTTTGTGATTGTGTTTCCTTGATGACATTATTATATACTCCCGCAGCCGGTAAGAGCATGAGCAGCATCTCCGTATAGCACTCCAGATTTGGAGAGATAATCAGTTGTATGCCAAGTTTTCTAAATGTGAGTTCTGGTTAGATTCAGTAGCCTTTTTAGGTCATATCGTATCAGCTTAGGGTATTCAGGTTGATCCTAAGAAGATATAGGCAGTCAAGAACTGGCCTAGACCCACCACAGCCACGGAGATTAGGAGTTTCTTGGGTTTGGCCGGTTACTACCATCATTTTGTGTAGGGGTTTTCATCCATAGCAGTCCCAATGATTAGATTGACTTAGAAAGGTGCCCCATTTAAATGGTCAGATGAGTGCGAGGCGAGCTTTCAGAAGCTCAAGACAACCTTGACTCCAGCACCGGTGTTGGTGTTACCATCAGATTTGGGTTCTTTCACGGTGTATTTTGATTCTTCTAGAGTTGTCCTTGGAGCAGTGTTGATGCAGGACGGCAGGGTGATTGCGTATGCGTCTCGTCAGTTGAAAGTCCATGAGAAGAATTACCCTGTTCATGGCTTAGATTTGGTGGCTATTGTTCATGCTTTGAAAATTTGGAGGCAGTATCTTTACGGTGTGCCGTGTGAGATTTTTACTGACCATCGTAGCCTCCAGTACTTATTCAAGCAGAAAGATCTAAATTTGAGGCAGCGGAGGTGGTTAGAGTTGCTAAAAGATTATGATTTCACTATATTGTATAACTTAGGGAAGGCCAATGTGGTGGCCGATGCATTGAGTAGAAAGGCGGTGAGTATGGGCAGCCTTGCGTATATTTCAGTTGGTGAGAGACCGTTGGCTTCAGATATTCAGACTTTGGCTAATCAATTCGTGAGGTTGGATATTTCACCCGGTAGTGTTCTAGCTTGTACAACCGCTCGGTCTTCTCTAATTGATCGTATCCGAGAGCGGCAGGATGATGACCCACATTTGGTGGTCCTTAGGAACACGGTTCGGCACGGGGATGCCAAGCAAGTTATAGTTAGAGATGATGGCGTTTTAAGGATGCAAGGCAGATTGTGTGTGCCTAATGTTGATGGCCTCCGTGAGTTGATCCTTGAGGAGGCTCACAGCTCCAAGTATTCTATTCACCCAGGTGCAGCAAAAATGTACCAAGATTTGAAACAACATTATTGGTGGAGAAGGATGAAAATGGACATTGTGGCTTATGTGGCTCGTTGCTTAAATTGTCAGCAGGTAAAGTATGAGCATCAAAGACCTGGTGATTTTTCAGTAGATAGAGATTCCTGAGTGGAAGTGGGAACGTATCATTATGGACTTCGTTGTTGGGCTTCCACGGACTCAGAGGAAATTCGATGTGGTTTGGGTTATTATGGACAGACTGACTAAGTCAGCACACTTCATTCCAATGGCTAGTACTTATACTTCAGAGCGGTTGGCTGAGTTGTATATTCGAGAGATTGTTCGCCTTCATGGGGTACCCTGTGTCTATCACTACTGATCGGGATATGCAGTTTACTTCGCACTTTTGGAGGGTAGTTCAGCGTGAGTTGGGTACCCGAGTGGAGTTGAGTACAACATTTCACCCTCAGACTGACGGACAATCCGAGCGTACCATTCAGATATTGGAGGACATGCTCCGCGCTTGTGTTATTGATTTTGGAGGTTCATGGGATCAGTTCTTGCCGTTAGCGGAGTTTGCTTATAATAATAGTTATCAGTCGAGCATTCAAATGGCTCCTTATGAGGCGTTATATGGTAGACGGTGCAGATCACCATTTGGATGGTTTGAGCCGGGAGAGGCTTGGTTGTTGTCTACAGACTTAGTTCAGGAGGCCTTACATAAGGTTAAGATTATTCAGGAGAGACTCCGTGCAGCTCAGTCTAGAAAAAAGAGTTATGCCGATCGTAAGGTTCGTGATGTGGCATTCATGGTTGGAGAGAGAGTATTGATTCGTGTGTCGCCCATGAAGGGTGTTATGAGATTTGAGAAGAAGGGTAAGTTGAGCCCTAGGTATATCGGGCCGTTTGAAATTCTTGATAGAGTGGGGGAGGTAGCTTATAGACTTGCATTGCCTCTAGGGTTATCCTCAGTTCATCCGATATTCCATGTGTCTATGCTCCGGAAATATCATGGCGACCCGTCCCACGTGTTAGATTTCAGCTCTGTCTTGTTGGACAAAGACTTGACTTATGAGGAGGAGCCGGTAGTTATTTTAAACCGACAGGTTCGCCAATTGAGATCTAATAGTTTTCCTTCAGTTCGAGTGCAGTGGAGAGGCCAGCCCGTTGAGGCAGCTACTTGGGAGTCTAAGTCAGACATGCAGAGTAGATACCCACACTTGTTCGCCACTTGTAATTTTCTATGTCCGTTCGAGGACGAACGTGTGCTGTAGAGGTGGAGATTGTGATGACTCAAGGGGTCATTTTATAAAATCAGAATCCGTTCCATGCTAAATAACCATAAAAAGACTAAAATTAAATACCTCTATTTGCGTGCGCAGTCCGGGCGTAAAACCGGAAAGCTTTTATGTGAAAATATGATAAATAATGATTTTTAGAATTTAAATTTGATATAAGTTGACTTTGGTCAATATTTTGAATAAACGGGCCTAGATCTGTGTTTCGACAATCCCGGGAGGTCCGCAGTAAAATATGGGACTCCGGCGTATGCCCGAAAATGAATTCCGAGGTCCCAAGCCTTAGAAATCAATTTTTGAAAGAAATTGTTTTGCTGAAATGTTCATAAATTTAAGAAAAGAAGTAATGCTAAAAATTATTGGTATCGGGTCCGTATTTTGATTTCGGAGCCCGGTACAGCTTTTTTATGATATTTAGAGGTTAACTGTGAAATTTGGTGAAAAACAAAGTTCGTTTGACGTGATTCGGACATCCGGTTGAGAAGTTATGAACTTTAAGAGTTTTTGATGAAAATGATGACTTTTGAGGTTTAATTCATAGAATTACATGTTATTTTCATGATTTTATCGCACGAGCAAGTCCGTATGATGTTTTTAGACTTGCGAGCATCATTTGTTTAGAGCCCCGAGGGCTCGGGTGAGTTTCGGATAGGCCACAGGGTGTTTTACACTTAGAAAGAGTTGCTGGTTTTCTGGTGCCCGGGTTTTTAATGCTATGCGATCACATAGGTAGGCCTAAGACCACATAGTGTAGTCTCAAGGGGGTCCCCAGGTTGTGCTATGCGAACGCAGCACCAATGACGCGACCGCAATGCTCACCCAGGCAAAGCTATTTGATCGCACCCCCAACTCTGCAATCGCGAAGAGTTAAACGGGCCTGGGGGAGGGGGAGTTCAGTGCTCTATGCGATCGCACCTTCCCTCTCGTGATCGCGGTTCACCATCTCCTATACCCTATGCGATCGCAAACCATTTCCCGCGATCGCATAGGCCTTCCGCCCAGCTAATATAAATACTTGTTAAAAAACGGGCAGAACCCTTTCTTCTCCAAATTTTCAAAGTTCCAGCCCTAAAAATAATTTTTCTTCAGCAATCTTCATCCCCGATTCATAGGTAATCAGTTTTAAACCTTGTTCTTTCAATTCCTTACTATTTTGTATCACTTTTAAAGCAAAAATAAAGGGCTTTCATGGTAAAAATGTATGTTTTTGGTAGAATTAGGGAGTTTTGTAAAAATCGAATTTTTATATCAAATTAAGGTCGGATTTCAAAATTAATAGCATATTTGGGTTCGTGGGTGAATGAATGAACATAATTTGGTCCGAACCCCGAGTTTAGACCAAGCGGGCTCGAGGTCGGGTTTTCACTTTTTTTTAGAAGACTTAGGAAAAATTATATTTTTCAATAAAGTTAGTTCCTTTAGCATTAGTTAATGATATCAAGTTAATCTTGATTAGATTCAANTGTTTGGTCTAACTTTGGCTTGAGGGAATAGGACTCCCCACTTGTTTGCTATGTGAAATGCATGGGCGTGGTGTATAGGTGTGGTGACGAGTATCTATGCACCACCCAAATTGTCTGTTAAACATGATCCTTTCCCGTTTCCCCACTTATTTGATCATTGTCTTAACTGTTATATGTTCATTATTGTTTCTATTACTCTTTGGCCTTGTTGAATTGTTGTTAGTTATTATTGTGACTATTTGGAAAGAGTATTGGTTGTTTGAGTTGGTTTCCTAGTGATATACACATGGTTGAGAGGCTTGGTATTGTTTGTATGAATTAAAGGTATTTATATTTGATATTCCTGTTGATTTCATGATTGAGAGATTATTGATGAAGTTATGAGAATAATGCAGTTTATTAGTTATAATTGTTGAGACAAAAGTATTGTGGAAGGCTTGACCTGAATTTGTGAAATTCTAAATTAATTGATATGATATGTCTGGTGAGGGCGGGTTGCACGCCGCAACAAGGAGTGATAAGGGTGGACAGGTGGGATCGGGTTGCACGCCGCAACAAGGAGCGATAAGGGAGGACATTTATATTTTTACTGATTTTCAAAGGAAATAAATATTTGAAAAGCTAAACGTTTATTTTTACTGTTTTGTTCTTTTTTTGAAAAATAAAGATTTGAAACTTTCTATTTTATATTACTATTTTCATATTTTGGCACTACTTTTATTCAAAGTTAAAGTTTGGAATTTTGAAGAGTTATTTGAGAATTGGTTATAGCTGAGTTGATTTATTTGGTTGCAGCACTTATTTACTTATTTATTTAGACTTCTTGCTGGCTTTATTATTTATTGTTGTTATCGATTATATTGTTGAAGCTCGACTTAGCTTCGTCACTACTTCGCCGAGGTTAGGCTCGGCACTTACTCAGTACATGGGGTCGGTTGTACTGATACTAGGCTAGTCAGTAGTAGAGGATTTCAGGATGATCACCTGATTCATTTAGAGGCACGAGGTACATCTGCCGGCGTTAGCAGATTTTGAGAGTCTTCTGCTATTTTTACATACACTATTTTATATCATTCGGAACAGTTACACTATTTCTTTCAGCCATTATTTGTAGTATTATTTAGTAGTTTGTGAATTGTGACACCAGACTCTGGGGTAGTTCTAGATTCATTTATATGCTTAGTTTTGTGGCTCGGTTTAATTAATTAATTATTTATTTCTCTTTATTGTTGTTGGGAATTATTCTAACTAAGTTCATTTGGAAGCTATTTATTTTTGCTTAATTAATTAATTAAGAAAATTAGTCAATTGAATTCTAACATTGGCTTGCCTAGAAATGTGGTGTTAGGCGCCATCACGACCTCTAGGTTGGGAATCTGGGTCGTGACACTATTTTAGGTCTGTTTTTACTTGTTATTGAAGGGAATTGTCCCAACAATTGCAGAGTTACTACCATTTGCAGAACACAAAATGTGTGTAAGACACATATGGTCCAACTGGGCTCAAAACTGGAGAGGTGAAGCAAGAAGAAATCAATTCTGGAGATGTGCCAAATCAACATATGAGGTAAAGTTCCGGGAAGAGTACATGCTTTGAGTTTACTTGGTGGTCCTAAATTGTGTGAAAACTTATTAAAAGTACAATAAAGAATATTGGTGCAAGGCTTACTTTAGTGAGTTGTCTAAATGTGATGTTGTTGAGAATAATATGTGCGAAACTTTTAACTCTTGGATAGTTAGACCTAGACATAAGTCAATTATAACAATATTATAGAAAATTAGACATAAGATAATGAATAGGAATAATGACATGAGGAAGTTTGCTGAGACTTGAATAAGTGACATTTCATCAATGGCAAGGATAGTTTTAGAGAAGAACAAGGAATTGTCTAGGAGATGTAAAGTAAGGTTTAATGGACAAGATGGTTTTGAGATTGAAAAAGGTGATAAGAGGTTTATTGTTAATCTGGTGAAGACTTGCACTTGTAGATCATGGATGTTGAGGGGAATATCAACATGTTGTTTGTTCATACTATCACTTGGAACAAGAGCCAGAACAACATGTAGAATTTTGTTATAGAAAAGAAACATTCCTAAAGGCTTAAATGTATTTTCTTCAACACATGCGCAATATGAAGATGTGGCCAAAATCTAACAATTCAGTTATTGAGCCTCTAGATCCAAAATCAATTCCAGGTAGACCAAAAAGATGTAGGAGGAAGGCAAAGTATGAGCCCAAAAAAGCAAAGTATGGCAAACTGTTCAAGAAAGGGATGAAGATGACATGTTCAAAATGTCATCAGGTAGGGCACAACAAGAGAGTCTGCAAAACAGAGGTAATCTACTGTTCACATAAGTTTAATAGTATTTTACAATTTAATGCCCAATCATTTATTTGGTGTTAACATTGCGGCCTAATGTGGGGCAACCAAGACAGCCTGCTCAATCTTCAATTTGTGATGATACAATTGCTGTCACCAGATGTAATCCAACACAATTAACTGGTGTAGGCAGGGTAAGGGGAAGAGGGAGCGGTATTGGATTAAGAAAGGGAGCATTCCAAGCAGCTGCTTCTAGAGGATCTGAAACCAGTCAAGAAGGCACATCCTCTAACATTGGACAAAATAGGCCAAGACCTGTAGGGTTTGGGATATATACAAACACTGTGAGTGGAGAAACAATTCTGAATGTAAGCAACAATTATTTGAAGCAAATGTTATTTACTTTCATATTAACTATGACTAATATCTGATATTTTTCAGCCTAGTAATCCATCTGAAAGGGTGATATCACATGGGAGACCTCTAAAGAATACAGATGAAACCAATATAGATATTGGATTTAAGCCGCCTGGTCTAAAATGAAAAGGTAGACAAGCAGTAACAACTAACCAACTCAAGTGGATGAGTGCATCAAGGAATACAAAGACTTCCAGTCAAGAAGGGATATCCTCATTTTTTCAGTCAAGCCAAAGGAGTGGAACCAAGTGACTTCATTGTTTAATATGGTTTAGGTGCTTATTTAGTTAAGTATTTAGACATGTAGTAATGACTTCTTGAAAAATAACTTTATTTTGGTATGGCCTTTTGGTATTGTATTGGTGGCTACATGATTAGCATGTGCTTTAGCTCTTGTATTTTGGTCTTATATTGGCATCATGAACAGCCTATTTTGTAGCTCGAGCTTGGTCTTATTTGGTCTTATATAGAATACATGAACAACTTATTTTGTATTTTGGTTTCATTCATTAGTTGCTGATTTTGGTCTTGTGTTGGCATCATTTATCAATACCATCTATACAATTCTTGTAGCAGCCAAAAATAATAGGCCAAAATAATATAAGGAATGTAAAGTACACCCCAAATTACCATTATCATTGATTGAATACATAGTCCAAAATTTGGATACAATTTATGTCCCAATTATAACTATTCATACCGAATACAATGTGTTCTTATCACATCTAATACGATCAACCAGTAATACCATTCCAAACCAACAACAAAAGTATCATAACTAACACCCAACAACATTTTTTCCCACCCTTTAGCATTAAGTTCAGTTGCATTATTTTTTTTGACCTTTTTCAACAACCCCCATATCACCTTTGTAGCTTGATCTGGAAATTGAGGTTCGAACCACATAAAAAATTTACATCCACCTTTCTCCTACAAAAAAAAACCACACAAAGATACAATTTGTAAAATCAGCAACTAATGAAGAACAATTCAACTGACAAAATAAATTCTTGTGCTTACTTCGTCAATTCAACATCGATAAAATTGATGACCTGGGTTTCTCTCTGACCATGATATTTTCAATAGAGCATTGATCCCACAGTGACAAATAATCGGTCTATCAAGCGAATTCATTCTCCTTGCGAAATCGAACCACACGAATCCACTATCAATTACATCGAGTCACTAAAGAAAATAGGACGAAAGAAACATAAGAAAATCCACTGCCAATAAAGAGAAAATGAAGAAAGAAATAGAAGAAAATCATTTGCTTGTTCGAGCCTTCAGTTACTGGAAATTGAGAAATTTCAGCACATATCTTCGATCTCCTATGTTAGAGACGACTTACGGTTTTTTTTTTGGGGGGGGGGGGGGGGAATACGGTAGATTTTCGGGTTAGGAGAAGGGATTATAAAGAATCCGCTTTTTACCATTGGAATCCTCCATATCAGCCAAAATATCAACCTTCACGCGCTTATTTTTGTTTAAAGTCACGCTATATTACAAGTCAACAATCTGTGTTTAATTGGCACACATGGGAGGATGTTCGAGTGCCTGATAGGAAAGAGCCAAACTTTATGTGTCTATGTGAAAATCGGTGCCAAGTTCCGGTGCATGTCTATGTATTTGGCCTTTGAAAAATATTTTCCTAGATATCATATTTTTTTGAAACTGGAGGAAAATGACTTCCTTAGAAAAAGTTAGGAAAATATTTTCCTCCAGTTTCAAAAAAATATGATATCTAGGAAAACATTTTTCAAAGGCCAAATAGTTAGGANTCTAACCCCCCCCCCCCCACATACACACAATTTTCTTTTTTCTTTTTTTGGATTTTCAATTTTCTATTTTTTTTATTTTTCTGAACCACACACCCCACCCCTCGCAATTTTTTTTTTAATTTTCTTTTTTTGTATTTTCGATTTTCTGTTTTTTGATTTTCTAAAGGAAAAATACCTTAAATCACCCATAAACTTGGCTCAGATTATTAGTATCCTCTCCAAACTATGCCCGGTCTTAATTACCCCCCTCAACTTGGCCTTTTGAGAGTCATTACCCCCTTAGACGCTGATATGGCAAAAAGTGTGGGTGCACTTGTCTGCCACGTGGATTTTTCTGTATATGTGGCTTTTTTTGAAAAATAAAATATATTTTTACTTTTTTAAGAATATTACTTTTTTAGATTTTTTTTTTCAAATACAATTTATAATAAAACTTGAATAGAACTACATTATTTAGGCTAAATATTTTTATTTGCCCCAAAATAAATAAAGTTTTAGTTAATCTTTTTTTGAATTTTACCTGAAAATAAAGATTTATAAAATTAAAATAAATAGTCAAGGCATCTAAAAAGTTATAAAAATACATAGTTTGAAATTAATTATTTTGGCTATAATTTTTTATATAGCTCTAAATTACGGTGCTCTAAAATTATTATTATTTTTTTACTGATTTTACTTAAAAAGGTAAAATACACAGTTGAAATAAATAATCATTGCATCAAAAGAAGAAATAAAAAGAGTGTACAATAGCAAGAAATAAAATGAATCACTTGCATTATACTGCAATTGTACACTCTTTTTATTTATTCTTTTGATGCAATGACTATTTATTTCAACTGTGTATTTTTACCTTTTTAGATAAAATCTGTAAAAAAAATAAAATTTTAGAGCACCGTAATTTAGAGCTATATAAAATATTATAGCCAATATAATTAATTTCAAACTATGTATTTTTTTATAACTTTTTAGATAACTTGACTATTTATTTCAATTGTATAAATCTTTATTTTCAGGTCAAATTCAAAAAAAAATTTAACTAAAACTTTATTATTTTTGGAAAAATAAAAATATTTAGCCTAAATAATGTAGTTCTATCAAAGTTTTATTATAAATTGTATTCGAAAAAAATTATCTAAAAAAGTAATATTCTTAAAAATGTACAAATATATTTTATTTTTTTTAAAAAGTCACATATACTGAAAAATCCACGTGGCAGGCGAGTGCACCCACACTTTTTGCCACA
Source organism: Nicotiana paniculata (assembly GCA_005239505.1). Lineage (NCBI taxonomy): Eukaryota > Viridiplantae > Streptophyta > Magnoliopsida > Solanales > Solanaceae > Nicotiana > Nicotiana paniculata. Next base: position 6,989 of record ML335138.1, on the reverse strand, counting down.
TCAGCGTCTAGGGGGGTAATGACTCTCAAAAGGCCAAGTTGAGGGGGGTAATTAAGACCGGGCATAGTTCGGGGAGGATACTAATAATCTGAGCCAAGCTTAGGGGTGGTTTAAGGTATTTTGCCTTTTCTGAACCACCCACACCGCCCTTCCCCCGCGCAAAAGAATATTTTTTATTTATTTTCAGTTCTGATTTTTTTAATTTTCAGTTTACAAGTTCAAAATTTTATGAGTTCTGAAGTTATGAGTTCGGAGGTTTATGTATTTGGAAGTTTGCGGTTTAAAAATTATAGAGTTTACGAGTTCGAAAGTTTAGCCGTTCAGAAGTTTATGAAATTTATGGGTTCAGAAGGTTGTTGGTTCGAAAGTTTATGGCTTCATGTTTATTGTGTCTAAATTATAATTTATGAATATTCTTGAGAAGTTATTTTCCTTATTTGCGTACCAAATACCGGAAAATGAGTAAGATTACTACTTGTTTTACAAGAAAATATTTTCTTGAAAAATATTTTTCACGGAAAATATTTTTCGTTATACCAAACACACTCTTAGTGCACATATATTCTCTAGTTATGTTTTGAGTTGCGATAACAGGTCAGTCTAAATTTTATCCTTGTAATCGTCCTTTGTTTGTGTGGGGCAACCCAATAGATGTGATGTATTGTTCTTTCTTGTGGAAATTCAATGGGTGAATAGCCTGTTTGGCCAAAGCTTCTAATTTCAAACAAAAAAAATATTTACTATTTTAGAATTTAGAGAATGAAGTTGTTTGACCAAACTTCTAGTGAAGAATAAGCACTTCTGAGCAGTAGTAGAAGTTGTTTTTCAGCATATAAGTTTTGGCTGACAAAAAGTAGTTATTTCCAAAATAAGTGCTTTTGATTTTTCAAGACAAAATTACCCATACCCATTCATATGATTTGGTGTAAACATTGGTGTGGTAATTTTACCCTAGTACAGTGAACTAAATTTCCAAACGGCACAAAACACTCAACTTATGGGTTGTTTAGATGGTCTTTACCCATGGTTTTATAATGTACAATATCGTATTGTATTGTACTGTATTAATGAATTCATTGTTTGGATAAATCGTATTGGTTGTTGTGGTTTAATAACATTGTTATTGTTTGCTGTATGGTACTGTATAATGGGTATAATGAAATAATTAACCATGTGTAGACAATAAATTGCGTCGAAAACATATAATCAAGACTGAAAAATATCGCAACAATCGTAGTATTTTACTTTCGAATATTTGAGTTTTACAATCTCTATGAATCCTCTGATTCTTCTTTTCAATATAAATTCAAGGGCCTTTGATCTTGATCTTGAATTTTAATTTGATTTATCCATCGCGAATATTTTGATTGTTGCCACGAATTTTATCACGAACAAGTAGCCTTGATATTGAACGCCTTGTATTTGATTTGACTTCGTTCTTGATCTTGAATACTTTAATTGTTCTTCGTTCTTGAGCTTGAACTTGATTTGTTCTTCGTTCTTGAACTTGAAGTTGAACTTGGATGCTTGAAGCTTGAAACTTGTAGAGAAATTTGCAGCGTTTGATCCACGAGCTCTTTCTTGCTTCTTGTTATAACTTCTGGTGTCTTTTCTGGGTTATAAAAAAATCATATTTATAGTTGTGGAAGGGAGGAGTTGTGATAAGAACAAACTCTTTCCGACCAATCAAATTGAAGTGTGACATGGCCGCATTTGATTGGCCAGAACATGTCACTTGCACACGTGGCACGGTTTCATTAGCCATTTAATGTGACTTGGCATGCCTTGTCATTTTGACACGTGACATGATCATATTGGCTCTTTTGTTTGACTTGGTGTGCCACGTCATTTGACACGTGGCACCAAACTGGGCCTCTAGGAAGATGACATCTTGGGCTTAATGAATTTGGCTCATCACTTTAGCCCAATGGATTAAGACCTATTTCTTTAACTCACATGTTTTGGACTTATATAATTAATTCAATTACATTAGCCTATAATAGTTATATGGACCAATATATCTTGAATTTAAAATATAGTCCAAACTATTTAATAAATTTAATTCTAATAAAACTTACATGCCTACAAATAACCCCTACTTCAAGACTTATCGGAGTGTCTAAATTTTTTGAAGACTAGGCTTGAAGTATTTATACTCGAGCACTTGAGCCAATAACAATTTGCTCGCCAATTTTATGAAAGTCGTTGAACTTCAAACTTTCTAAGACTTCATTTTTGTTCAGAGCGTGAGCATTTGTGAGGTACGACACATGACTATTTTATTTAATGTATATTCACTGCCAAAACTTCAATTGATAACCGATTGATCCATGTGAACAAAAGGCACAATCAGAAATAAGCTTGTATTAGAAGACTAAGCCATGGAGATTTTTAAATTCACAACCCTTGGAATGATATGAGTTCCTACTACCTACACATGTCCACGTAAGGTCCACTAATTACAAAGGGTATTTATCATTAATAAGCACTTGACCTCCAAATAGATTTCCCTTTGCAAGGAACTGACACGGCTAAATGTGAGAAACTTTGTGGTTGGTTCGTATTAAACTTGAAAATTGATTCCTTCTCAAAGTCTGACTTTCACCTTATCCATGTTGGAGACAAATTGTAGTTGCCTTTACACTGCTTTTTCGATCCCACATCGGGACTATATGTTCTATAATGCCTTTTGCAGACTCTATAAATACAGTATACTTTATTCTATTAGCATCATTTTCAGTTTTTGCAAATCACTTTGAGTTTATTTTTGATGACTTGGAAGCATTGTCGCGAAGGTAATTTCTTCTTCTTTTCTTATGCTTTTCTTCTTTTGTCATTCTTTTGTAGGTCAAACAAGAAGGATGTGCTCTTGTTTAATGAAATGATCCATGCATGAAGAAGACAATCTTGGGGTGTAAGGGGATGAGTACTCATCCTTGCCCAAATATCGGAGAGATTATTCTCATGGCCCGACTATCGGAGAGATTACTCTTAATGTGGCTCGACTACCGGAGAGATTACTCTCAACGTGATCCGACTATCGGAGAGATTACTCTCAGTGTGGCTCGACTACCAGAAAGATTACTCTCAAAATGACCCGACTATCGGAGAGATTACTCTCAATGTGGCTCGACTACTGGAGAGATTACTCTAAAAATGACCCGACTATCGGAGAGATTACTCTCAATGTGGCCCGACTACCATAGAGATTACTCTCAAAATGACCCGACTATTGGAGAGATTACTCTCAATGTGTCCCGACTACCGGAGAGATTACTCTCTAAATAACCCCACTATCGGAGAGGCCAACGTAAGGTACAAAGGGACTCATATGTCCACCTTAAGATTGGAAAGTTATAGTTCCTTTTAAGGACAAAGCCACGAAGAGGCCAACTTAAGGTGCAAATGGACTTATATGTCCACCTTAAGATTGGAAAATTATAAAGCTTCAAGTCGAAGACGACATCGACTTGAACACTTAGAAAACTTTGAAGATTTGGCGGACTTTGTATACTTCAACTCGAAGATTTGGAGGGTTTAAAAAATTCAACTTTAAGATCGGCTAATTTGAAGACTGAAACTTGAAGACCGGCGGACTTGTAGACTTCAACTTGGAGACTTGGAGGGCTTAAATATTTTAACTTTAAGACCGGCTAATTTGAAGACTGAAACTTGAAGACCGACGGACTTGGAGACTTGGAAGGCTTAAATATTTCAACTTGAAGAGTAGCGAACGTGAAGACTTCAACTTGAAGACCGACGGACTTGAAGATTTCAACTTGGAGACTTCAACTTGAAGACCGACGAACTTGAAGACTTCAACTTGGAGAATTTGAGGGCTTAAATATTCCAGCTTCTCTTTTGCTTTACGTTGTCCGAATTTTATCTTAGTCGCATAATTTTCAGCTTTACGCGCTTGTAACGAAAGATTCATAGCTTGTCGTGGGAGAGTCTAAATAATGAATCGTTTTATTTCTCATAAATTAGACTTTTATATATAAAACATATACAAAACTTAGAATCAAACACCCTCAGAATCAACCCAGATAATATATTGAAACCAACTTTAGATTCTACCACGTAGAAAATTTTAGATTTGCGCAATCTCACCAAAAAAATCATATCTTGCTGTAGAAAATCAAAATTATGAATTGTTTAATTTCATGAAAATTAGACTTCAAAATCTAAGATATATCCAAAATTCGAAATCAAACACTTTGAGAATTGTTCCAGATATTATTTTGAATCTAACTTTAAATTCCGACACATTGATAGTTTCAGATTTGCGCGACTTTACCGAAAGAAATTGTATCTTGATGTAGGGATGTCGAAATCACAAACCACTTGATTTTATGAAAACTAGTCTTCAATATCTAAGATATATCCAAAATTCGGAATCAAATACTTTTAGAATCATCCCAGATATTATTTTTAATCTAACTTTAAATTATGTTACATTGATAGTTTCAGATTTATGCGACTTCACCGAAAGTTTTGTATATTAAAGTAGAAATGTTGAAATCATGAACCGTTTAATTTTATGAAAACCAGACTTCAAGATATAAGACATATCCAAAATCTGGAATCAAATACTTTGAGAATCATTCCAGATATTATTTTGAATCTAATTTTATCTTCCGACATGTTGATAGTTTCAGATTTGCACGACTTTTCCAAAGAAAATGTATCTTGATGTGGGAAAGTCAAAATAACGAACCATTTGATATATTGGAACTTATCTTCCAAATATATAACATATCCAAAATGCAAGATTTAATTCCTTAAGGATAGTTTCAGATAATATTTCGAAGTCAATACCAAATTTTGACACACTGACAATTTCAGACTTGCGCGACTTCGCCAAAAGTTTTGTATCTTGGTATGAAAGACACGAGATTGTAAGACCTTTTTAATTGTCAGAAATTAAAATTCAAGAGCTTCATTCTCACCAAAGGTTTGACGAACATGAAGGCATAGTGAATCCCCGAACATCAATAAAAATGCTTGGCAGCCTCCTAAAAGATATTAATCATTTTATTGAAGACACTAATTTACCATAGCGGCTTGCCCCCTTTAAATCAAATGGGATCCAAAGTTCAATAAAAGAATGGTATCTCAGCTCCATTTTCAAGTGTTGATTGAATGAGTTACGCTCCATCGTACTTCATTCGAACAATGATTGGGGGATTATGTATCTTTTGAACTTATGCGACTGAACTCAGAATGAAACTCTAAGCTGCCTACGTACCTCGGTGAAGATGATCAAGTCATACCGTAGTTCAGAATGGGTAAATTAGTTTTTTTTATGTCCTAAATTTTGCCTAGACCACCTCTTCCGAGATTTTCAACCTAGCGGACTCTTCTTTTTTTCTTTTTTTTTTATGTCCTAACTTTTGCCTAGACCGCCTCTTTCGAGGTTTTCAACCTAGCAGACTTTTTTTTTGTGGGTCGTACACAGTTTAGACTCATGCGGGCCAGGAGTATAGGAATATGCAGTTTAGGCTCATGCGTCAAGGAGCGTTGCAACTTCACGGATAATACTTCTTCAAAACTTGCCATTGGTAGGGCAGATTCTCATGCCATCTGCATCAACCAGTTTGTAAGACCCACTTTGATAAGGTTCTTGCACGACATATGACCCATCCCATTTTGAAGTGAACTTCCGTAAGGGTTTATGGGAAGTAATAATGGGTCATCTTATGGAAAGGACTTGATCTCCTACTTGAAAGGATCTTGGGCGAACTCTTTTAATGAAGGCGCAAGACAATCGAGCTTGATAACATTCAAGACTTTGTTGAGCTTCCAACCTTTTCTAATCAAGAGCCTCCAACTCTGCTAATCGAAGTCGAGCATTTTCTTCATCGGTGATACCTTCTTGAATAGCTAATCGTAATGAATGTATTTGACGCTCGAGTGGCAAGACGGCTTCAACTCGATAAACGAGTGATAAGGGGTCGTTTGTGTTGGCGTGCGGTGAGTTTTCCTATATGCCTACAGAGCTTCCTCCATATGGTCATGCCAAACCTGTTTGGATTTGGAGACGAATTTCTTTAACAAGTTGCATAGTGTCTTGTTGAATGCCTCGGATAGACCATTGGCGGCAACATTGTACATAGAAGAGTTATGTTACTTGAAGCCAAAGAGTTCACAAATCTTGTTCATCAACCTATTGTCGAACGACTTGCCATTATCCGTTATTATGTAACGAGGAATGTCAAAGCGATAGATTATGTTTACTCGGATGAAACTTGCAATATTTTCCTTTTTTACCTCCTTAAGAGCAACAACTTCAGCTCATTTTGAGAAGTCGTCAGTTGCAGCCAAGATGTATAGGTGCCCACCAGAGGATTTTGGAAGTGGTCCAACAACATCCAATCCCCAAGCGTCAAACGGCCAGGATGCAAAAGTAGGATGCAACACTTCAGGAGGTTGATGAATAAAGTCTGCATGGAATTGACAAGCCTTGCATCTTCGGGCATAGTACAAGCAATATTTCACCATCGTCGGTCAATAATATCCCATCATTTTTATATGGAAGTGGAGCTTTGGTCCTGACTAGTGTGACCCACATACCCCAGAATGTGCCTCTTGCAAAGCTTGGAGTGCTTCTTCTTCCCCTAAGCATCGCAAGAGTACTCCCTCGAATGAACTTCTGTATAGAGTATCTTTGTAGTAGAGGAAACGAGGTGCATGATGCGAGACTAAATTGCATGGTTTAGCATGTGATATACCTTACATTTTATGAGCATTAATGATAAAATTACACTTGTTATGTGCTTAATGGAGTTTATTTTATGTGTAGGTGAATTGGAAATGGAAACGGAGCTAAAGGGATGCAAATACGTCAAAAATACGCAAAAGGAGACGCCTGGGCGATAGCCGGGCGTTTGCCCCCTAAAGCCAGGCCCCCCCTGCGTTAGGGGGGAGTTTACCCCATAAGGCCAGGCCCCCCCTGGCGTTAGGGGGGCGTTAGAGCCCAAACGCCAGGC
>ML335137.1:0-11673 GCA_005239505.1 Nicotiana paniculata | reverse complement strand
GGGGGGGGGGGGGGTTATCTAATCTTATAATTTATTAATTAATTAGATAATGACCTGTTACCCGATAATTAACCAATTACCCACATCATTAAAAATTGTCTCAAATTACTTAATATTCTACTTATTTTTTATATACTTTGTACATCATACTATCATGGTCATATGGTACCATATAAAATAAACACATACATTATTATTTTTATTAAAACATCCATGTAAAAATACATATATTTTCTCAACTTATAATTTTCCTAATCTCATATAAAGAGTAAAAATTCTCGTACGCTTAATTCTTAAAATGGTAAAAAGATATCCTTCTTTTCTTGTGAGAAAATAATTTCTATCGTTACAATAAAGAAAATCTCATAAACTTTCTCATATTATGAGTATAATTGAATAGTAATATTAATAATTATATAAAATTATATTTTTAAAACATTTTACAAAAATGTTCTGCTCAATATAAATACCATATCAAAATGTATATAACGGTATCAAGGTTGTTAAACATACAGGTCTTATGGTCACAAATTGTCACGGCCCGATTTACCCTCCTAGGTGTCGTGACGGCACCTAGTCGCTATGACTAGGTAAGCTTACTATAAAGGGGAAAACTGAAATAAAACACAAGAAATGAAGGGGATAAGGGAAATGATATAAATAACGTACTGGCCGCTCGGCTCATACAAAATATAACTCCCCAAGACTCGGAATCTCACAGACAGTCACAAGCTTCTAACACTACTGTAGCTCTAGCAAAAACTGGAAAGTACATAAGAAAAATCTCTACAAGCTAGAAGGGAAGGGGACTCGGAGGATTCTGCGGACGCGGCAGAAATACCTTACGATCTCCTGGAATCAGCAACAACGACTAACCACGAGGCTGATAGCTCGTACCTGGATCTGCACACGAAAACATGTGCAGGAAACGGCATGAGTACACCATATTTGGTACCCAGTAAGTGCCAAGCCTAACCCCAGTCAAGTAGTGACGAGCTCAGGTTAAGGTTCCACTGAATTTCTATATAAATTAATTTAAAGCAGTACAAAGATAGGTAATGTATACAGTAAACAATTTAAGAAAAACAATGTAAGTTCTACGGTAAAGAGAGTACTTGGCTCAACACAATATATATCACAAAGTGGAATCTCCTGGGATACCGTCCCGTAGTTCCAAATGATTATGCAGTACAGGGGGATCTCCCGAAATACGTTTGTAGTCCCAAAATAAATATGCAGTACAAGGGAGTCTCCCGGAATATGTCCGTAGTCCCAAAGTAAATATGCAGTACAGGGGAGAATCTCCCGGAATACGTCCGTAGTCTCAAAGTAAATATGCAGTATTGGGGAATCTCTCGGAATACGTCTGTAGTCCCAAATTAAATATGCAGTACAGGGAGATCTCCCGGAATACGTCTGTAGTTCCAATTTAAATATGCTATGAAGGATGAATGACAAGCATAACATCTAAGTTACATAGTTTATACTAATCATAGATAAGGTAATTAAGGGCTTAACTAAGCATGGCGCACATAAAATAAAGTAGGAAATTAAGCACGTAAGCATGCTTTCCTAATCTAAACTAAACAATATATCATATGAGAACAAGTTCATAGAAGAGAAAAAAAAATAGTTTATGTTTTAGTAAGGGAAAAATGATATTCTTGAAATAACAGCCCGTGTACGTACTCGTCACCCCATGTACACGGCGCCCTCACAACAATTAGCATCAAATACCCTAAGGGGAAATTCTCCAACACAAAGTTAGGCAAGCCACTTACCTCGACTGCTCAATTCAACCCGGAATCACGTTCTTGACACGAGTACCATACTCCGCATGACCTGAATCTATTCAAATAAGTTACATAATGTGAATATCACTACAAGCAACTAATTTAATAAACAAATTTGAAGCTAAAGCGCGAAATTAGGGAAATCGCCGAAAAAGTCCCCCGGGCCCACATCTCGGAATCGGGTAAAAGTTACAAATTCCGGACACCTGTTCACTCACGAGTCTAACCATACAAAAATTACTCGAATCAGATACCAAAAAATCGATCAAAACTCAAAAACGCGGTCTAAGAACTTTATCCAAAATTTTCCCAATTTTTCATCCCAAATTCGAAATTAAAGGATGAATTTAAGCATAGATTCGTGGAAATTAGTCAAAACCGAGTACGAATTACTTACCCAAATCGCCCAGGTGAAAATCTCTTCAAAAATCTCCAATACCCGAGCTCCCTAGTTTAAAATATGAATTTTATCTTAAACCCTCGATTTGGGTATTTAATTTTCTGCCAGGCACACACTTAGTGCGATCGCGGAAAGCCAGACGCGATCGCGAAGAGTAAACTACACGCGCCTCAGAAATGCACTACGCGATCGCGGGAATCCGTTCGTGAACGCGGTGCTTTACTTCCCAGTCCTACGCGATCGTGGTTGCCTTCACGCGACCGCATAGAGAAACACTTAATTTCCAATGCTGCCCTATTCCTTCTACCCGAATGCGACTTAGCCCTTCCGAACGTAGTGACCAAGCTGCCTATTCTACGCGATCGTGTTCCTTTTCATGCGATCGTGATGCATTTAATCCAGACTGGCCTCCAATCACCCTACGCGATCGCGGACTCCCTTACGCGATCGCGATGAAGAAAAGCCTGTTGCACTCATACCGGAAAACCAGCAATCAATACAAGGCTAAAATGACCCGTTGAGCATCTGAAACACCCCCGAGGCCCCCGGGACCTCAACAAACCTACCTCCTAGTACTAATACCTCATTTGAACTTAGTCGAGCCTTCAAAACACATCACATAACACCAAAATCACAAATTATACATTGATTCAAGCATAAAAACTTAGAATTTTTTCCAAAATCCACAACGATGCCGAAACACGTCAATACTAGTCCGAATGACCTCAAATTTGACACACATGTCACAAATGACACTACAGACCTACAGCCACTTTCGGAATCCCATTCTGAGCCCGATATCAAATTTTCACCTATAGGCCGAAATCGCCGAAATTCTAACTTTTGCCAATTCAAGCCTAACTCTACTACAGACCTCGAAACCACATTCCAGACGCGCTCCTAACCCTGAAATCACTCAACGGAGCTAACGGAGTCGACGAAATTCCATTACGGATCCGTATTCACACAGTTCCAACCACGGTCCGATTTCTATAGCTTAAACTAAAAAATTAGGGACTAAGTGTCCCAAAACTCTTCGAATTTCATAGCTAATCACACCGGCAAGTCCCAAAAGTAGAAATAAACGTGGGGAAAGCAGTCATTAGTGGATCAGGGCTCTAACTCTCAAAATGACTGGCCGGGACGTTACATCCTCCCCCTCTTAAAACAATCGTTCGTCCTCGAACGAGTATAAAGACATACCTGAAGCTGTGAAAAGATGAGGGTACTTGCTGCGCATATCCTGCTCGGTATCCCCAGTCGTCTCCTCTACTGGCTGACTCCTCCACTGAACCTTTACTGATGCAATATTCTTCGACCTGAGCTTTCTGACCTGCCTATCCAAAATGGTACTGGCTCCTCAACATAAGATAGATCCTTGTCCAAATGGACTGAATAGAAGCCCAATACATGATATAAATCTCAACCAACCTCTCTAAAGAATAAGTGGTCAGCACCAGAATGAAATGAGCTGACTTGGTCAGTCGATCCACGATCACCCAAATAGCATCGAACTTCCTCAAAGTTCGTGGAAATCCAACTACAAAGTCCTTGGTGATCCGCTCCCACTTCCACTCTGGAAGCTCAATCTGCTGAAGTAATCCTCCTGGTCTGTGATGTTCATATTTAACTTGCTGATAGTTGAGACACTTGGCCATAAATTCCACTATTTCCTTTTTCATCCTTCTCCACCAATAGTGTTGTCTCAGGTCATGTTACATCTTCACGGCACCTGGATGGATGGAGTAACGCGAGCTATGGGCCTTCTCCAGAATCAACTCTCGAAGCCCATCTACATTGGGCACACAGATCCGCCCCTGCATCCTCATCACGCCATCATCATCTGTAGACACATCTCTTACATCGCCTCGCCGGACCCTGTCCTGAAGAACCAGAAGGTGTGGGTCATCATACTGGCACTCTCTGATGCGGTCATAAAGAGAAGATCGAGAAACCACACAAGCTAATACCCGGCTAGGCTCTGAAATATCCAACCTCACGAACTGGCTGGCTAAAGACTGAAGATCCAAGGCTAAAGGCCTCTCAGCCGCTGGAAGATACGCCAAGCTTCCTAAACTCTCCGCCCGATGAATTAAGGCGTCGGCCACTACATTGGCCTTCCCCGGGTGGTATAATATGGTGATATCATAGTCTTTAAGTAGCTCCAACCACCTACGCTGACATAAATTAAGGTCCTTCTGCCTGAACAAGTGCTGCAAACTCCAGTGATCAATGTAAATCTCATAAGGAACATCGTACAAATAATGATGCCAGATCTTCAGGGCGTGAACAATAGCTGCTAACTCGATGTCATGAACCGCATAATTCTTCTCATGCACCTTCAACTGCCTGGATGCATAGGCAATCACCCTACCGTCCTGCATCAATACCACTCCAAGGCCAATCCTCGAGGCATCACAATAGACATTGTAGGACCCCGAACCTGTAGGCAACACTAATACTGGGGCCATAGTCAAAGATGTCTTGAGCTTCTGAAGGCTCTCCTCACACTCATCGGTCCACCTGAACAGAGCACCCTTCTGGGTCAGTCTGGTCATAGGTGCTGCAATAGATGAAAATCCCTCTACAAAGCGACGGTAGTACCTTACCAAACCAAGGAAGTTGCGAATCTCCGTAGTTGATGACGGTCTAGGCCAACTCTACACCGCCTCCACCTTCTTCGGATCTACCTTGATCCCATCACGAGACACTATGTGGCCCAAGAATGCCACTGAATCAAGCCAGAACTCACACTTAGAGAATTTTGCATACAATTTCTTCTCCCTCAAAGTCTGAAGCATAGTCCTCAGGTGCTGCTCATGATCCTCATGGGACCAAGAATACACCAAGATGTTGTCAATAAACACAATGACGAAGGAGTCAAGATGGCCGGAACACACTGAAAATCAAATGCATAAAGGCTGATGGGGCATTGGTCAGCCCAAATGACATGGCAAGAAACTCATAGTGGCTATATTTGGTTCTGAAGGCAGTCTTCGGGATATCCGGCTCCCGAATCTTCAAATAATGATAGCCAGAATGCAAGTAAATCTTGGAAAATACCCTGGCACCCTGTAACTGGTCGAATAAATCATCAATGCGAGGCAAAGGATACTTGTTCTTCACTGTAACCTTGTTCAGCTGCCGATAATCAATACACATACGCATAAAGCCATCTTTTTCTTCACAAATAGCACCGGTGCACCCTAAGATGATACACTGGGCCTGATGAAACCCTTATCAAGCAACTCCTGTAACTGCTCCTTCAACTCAGGAGGAGACATACGGTAAGGAGGAATGGAAATGGGCTGAGTGCCCGGCAATAAATCAATGCCGAAATTAATATCTCTGTCGGGCGGCATACCCAGAAGGTCAGCTAGGAAAACATCAGGAAAGTCCCTCACTACTAGGACTGACTCAATTGGAGGGGTATCAACACTCACATCTCTCACATAGCCCAAATACGCATCACACTCCTTCTAAACCATCCGCTGAGCCTTAAGAAATGAAATGACCCTGCGGGGAGTATACTCTAAGGTACCTCTCCACTCTAATCTCGGAAAACCTGGCATAGCCAGCGTCACGGTCTTAGTGTGACAATCAAGAATAGTATAATGGGGCAACAACCGGTCCATGCCCAAGATAACATCAAAATCTACCATGTTGAGTAATAACAAATCAGCCCTGGTCTCAAAACCACTAAGGGTAATCAAACACGACCGATATATGCAATCCACAACTAAAGAGTCTCCCACAGGAGTAGATACATAAACAGAGGAACTCAAAGAATCCCGAGATATCCCTAAATGTGGATCAAAATAAGAGGACACATATGAATACGTAGAGCCTGGGTCAAATAATATTGATGCATCTCTATGACAGACAGGGACAATACCTGTGATGACTGAATCTGAAGCAACAGCCTCGGAACGGGCTGGAAGGGCATAGTATCTGGCCTGGCCTCCCTCTCTAGGGCGACCTCTACCTCCCATAACTCCACCTCAAGCGGGTTGAGGGGGTGGAGTGGCAGCTGGGGCTTGAAGAATAGCCGGAGGACCCGGCAGAGCATATGGAGGCTGATAAGACTGTGGAGGTGCACCCCTCCTGGCTCTGGGGAAATCTCTAATCATGTGACGAGTGTCACCACACTAAAAAAAAAACCCTCGAAGGACGCTGCGGCTGAGACTGAATGGAGCTGGCCTGCTAGGCTGGCTGGTAATAGCACCTCAAACTGGAGGCATACTGGATACTGGAGGTGCATAATAGGGCTCCTGAGGTCTAGGAGGAGCTGGAATACCGCTAGCTGCTGGAAGAACTGAATGAACAGGGCGACCCACAAGGCCCCTACCATAGCGTTCTGCTGGTGCATGAGCTCCTGAAAAATGGTTAGTCTCTCGAGACCTCTTGGCCTCTCTCTCCTCTCGGTCCCAGGCAAACATGCCCTCTACTCTCCTGGCAATACTCACTTCCTGCTGATAAGTGATATCCATCTCCAACTCTCTGGCCATACTGGTCAGAATACTATGGTGAAGTCCCTCAATGAAGCGGCGAACCCTCTCTCTGACTGTGGAAACCAAGGCTGGTGCATGCCGAGCTAACTCACTGAAATGGATGGCATACTCCAACACAGTCATAGTACCCTGGCGCAACTGCTCGAACTCCACGCGCCAAGTATCCCTGAGGCTTTGAGGGACATACTGTCGCAGAAACATCTCTGAAAGCTGAGTCCAAGTGAGTGAGGCTTCCTCGTCCGGACTACTCAGCTCATAGGCACGCCACTGCTAATATGCCGCTCCCCTCAGCTGGAAAGCGGTAAAAGAAACCCCATTGGTCTCCATAATGCCCATAGTGCGAAGAATACGATGACACTCCTCAAGAAAACCCAGAGCATCCTCTGAAGCTAGTCCGCTGAAAGTAGGTGGGTAGTACTTCTTGTACCTCTCAAGTTTGAGATGCTTTACCTAGAAGCAGCTACCCCGGTCTCATGATGTACCGAAGCCACTAGGGGCATAGGAATATACTCCGGGGCCTGATCAACCTGGCCCCTCTGCTCAGGAGTGCGGGTTGCGGGGGTCTGTGCCCCTCCTCTGGCCTGAGATGTGGCTGGAGCTATCAGGAGTAGCCCCGCCTGAGTCAGAGTGCTGAAGATGCTCATGAACTGAGCCAAAGTCTCTTGGAGGGCTGGAGCAGCAACAGGGACCTCCTGTGCCGGCCTTCCAGCTAGAGCTGTTGTAGGCTCCTCTGTCGCTGCTCTCGCCGGTGCTCGAGCGCACCGCGTGCTCGTCCTCTACCCCTACCCCTACCTCTGGTGGCTCTGGTTGGGGGTTGGGGTGCCTGGTCGTCGGTCTTTCATGGTTCCTCAACATCCGTGAGAAAGAATAGAATAGAGTTTTAGAATTTTTGATGTCAATAACTCGCACGACAAGGAAATCAAAGAAATATGATTGTTCTTAACAATTACATAGCCTCCCGAAGATAGATACGGACGTCTCTGCACCGATCCGCGAGATCATAATAAACCGGCTTGTGACTCTTATGAACCTAGACGCTCTGATACCAACTTGTCACGACGCGATTTACCCTCCAAAGGTGTCTTGATGACACCTAGTCGCTACGACTAGGTAAGCCTACTATAAGAGGGAAAACTGAAATAAAACACAAGAAATAAAGGGGATAAGGGCAATAATATAAATAACGTACTGGCCGCTCGGCTCACGAAAAATATAACTCCCCATGACCCGCAATCTCACAGACAGTCACAAGCTTCTAACACTACTGTAGCTCTAGCAAAAACTGGAAAGTACATAAGAAAAATCTCTACAAGCTAGAATGGAAAGGGACTCAGAGGATTCTACGGACGCGGCAGAAATACCTTGCGGTCTCCTGGAATCAGCAGCAATGACTAACCACGAGGCTGATAGCTCGTACCTGGATCTGCACATGAAAACACGTGCAGGAAACGACATGAGTACACCATATTTGGTACCCAGTAAGTGCCAAGCCTAACCCCAGTCAAGTAGTGACGAGGTAAGGTTAAGGCTTTACTGAATTTCTATATAAATTAATTTAAAACAGTTCATAGATAGGTAATGTATACAGTAAACAGTTTAAGAAAAACAATATAAGTTTTACGGTAAAGAGAGTCCTCAGCTCAACACAATATATATCACAAAGTGGAATCTCCCAGGATACCGTACCGTAGTTCCAAATGATTATGCAGTACAGGGGGATCTCCCGGAATACGTCTGTAATCCAAAAATAAATATGCAGTACAGGGGGATCTCCCGGAATACGTCCGTAGTCCCAAAGTAAATATGCAGTACATGGGGATCTCCCGGAATACGTCTGTAATCCAAAAATAAATATGCAGTACAGGGGGATCTCCCGGAATACGTCCGTAGTCCCAAAGTAAATATGCAGTACAGGGGGGAATCTCCCGGAATACGTCTGTAGTCCCAAAGTAAATATGCAGTACATGGGGATCTCCCGGAATACGTCTGTAGTCCCAAATTAAATATGCGGTACATGGGGATCTCCCGGAATATGTCTGTAGTCCCAATTTAAATATGCTATGTAGGATGAATGACAAGCATAACATCGAATTTACACAGTTTATACTAATTACAGATAAGGCAATTAAGGGCTTAACTAAGCATGGCGCACAGAAAATCAAGTAGGCAATTAAGCACGTAAGCATGCTTTCCTAATCTAAACTAAACATTATATCATATGAGAAAAATTTCTTAAAAAAAACTAGTTTACGTACTCGTCACCCCACGTACACGGCGCTCACACAACAATTAGCATCAAATACCCTAAGGGGAAAGTCCCCAACACAAAGTTAGGCAAGCCACTTACCTTGACGGCTCAATTCAACCCGGAATCACATTCTTGCCACGAGTACCAAACTCCGAATGGCCTGAATCTATTCAAATAAGTTACATAATGTGAATATCACTACAAGAAACTAGTTTAATAAACAAATTTGAAGCTACAACGCGAAATTAGGGAAATCGCCGAAAACGTCCCCCGGGCCCACATCTCGAAATCGGGTAAAAGTTACAAATTCCGAACACCCTTTCACTCACGAGTCTAACCATACAAAAATTACTCGAATCGGATACAAAAAATCTCGATCAAAACTCAAAAACTCGGTCTAAGAACTTTATCCAAAATTTTCCCAATTTTTCACCCCAAATTCGAAATTAAAGGATGAATTTAAGCATAGATTCATGGAAATTAGTCAAAACCGAGTAGGAATTATTTACCCAAATCGCCCAGGTGAAAATTTCTTCAAAAATTGCCAATCCCCGAGCTCCCAAGTTCAAAATATGAATTTTAGCTTAAACCCTCGATTTGGGTATTTAAGTTTCTGTCCTGAAACACACTCAGTGCGATCGTGGAAAGCCAGAAGCGATCGCGAAGAGTAAACTACACGCGCCTCAAAAATGCACTATGAGATCGCGAGAATCCGTTCGCGAACGCGGTGCTATACTTCCCAGACCTACGCAATCGCGGTTTCCTTCACGCGACCGCGTAGAGAAACACTTATTTCCACATATGCCCTATTCCTTCTAAGCGAATGCAACTTAGCCCTTGCGAACGCAGTGACTAAGCTTCCAATACTACGCGATCACGTTCCTTTTCATGCGATCACGATGTATTAAATCCTGATTGGCCTCCAATCGCCCTACGCGATCGCGGACTCCCTATCGGTTGAAATCGCCAAAATTCTAACTTTTGCCAATTCAAGCCTAACTCTACTACAGACCTCGAAACTACATTTCAGATGTGCTCCTTACCCTGAAGTCACTCAACGGAGCTAACAAAGTCAACAGAATTCCATTCCGGACCCATCTTCATACAATTCCGACCACAGTCCGATTTCTAAAGCTTAAACTCAAAAATTAGGGTCTAAGTGTCCCAAAACACTCTGAATTTCATAGCTAATTGCACCAACAAGTCCCAAAAGTAGAAACAAATGTGGGGAAAGCAGTCATTAGGGGATCGGGGCTCTAACTCTTAAAATGACTGGCCGGGTCGTTACACAAATCCTCTATAGAAAAGTACGGGATGTAACATCCTTCCTCCCTTTAGAACATTCGTCCTCGAATGTTAACTCTTAGGGATTTACAAAATTTTCACACCCAACCTCTATCTGAAGTCTCGGCTATTCACAATCTTTTTCTACTTGAGTATCTCGTATCTTCTTCACCTTTAACTTACTTACTTTTCAATATCGCATCATATCTTCTGTTTCTTTCATAACCTCCCTTCCACATTACGCCTTAAAGCTCTACTTTGATACCTGCACCTCTGGTGCATACAAAATCTAGCAAAAGCTTCATACTGACTTCTTATGCCTCATCTCCATGACATGATTTGGAAATAAAAGAAGGGTAACATTTCCTAAATGCCCTATAGCCTCACAATTATAAATTTGGTGTGCAACACACTCATAAGTGAGACTCTACTAGGCACGAATTTGTAGACATCCTAGGACACGACCTGCTCTGATACCACTTTGTCAGGCCCCAAACCTAGGGAGGCATGGCTGGCACCCGGTGCCGTGCTGGCCCGAGCGAACCATTGTGTAACTCATTTGTTTTTCTTCTGTAACTATCATGGGCCCACATGGCCACAACTCATAATGTATAACTATAGGTAGGCAACACTGTATGACTGAACCATTTTTCTTAAAACATGAATACATATGGGCCGTCAAGGCCTCTAACAAACTGTACAAAATGAACCTCTGTCTACAAAGCCTCTAAGATTATTTGACATCCAATGAGACAGGGCATCGACCTACCCCATAAGTCTGTGGTAAAACATTGACACGATGACTCATAGACTCGGTTGCACTCCAAATAAGGTGGAGTCTTACCAATCCTTCGCTGAATGCGAATCTCGTCTACTATGAGGGATCGTCAAACTGATTATCTATACCTGCAGGCATCAATGCAGCGTCTCCAAAAAAAGGACATCAGTACGAATAATGTACTAAGTATGTAAGGTAGAACTGAAACATAACAGTAAGTCAACATTAATTAAAGACATATAAGAATCAACCGGAATCTCTGAAGTTCCACCGTATATGCATACGTAGTATACTTACATATATACAATGTTTCTCATTAAGACTATTATCCATATCGTATGATACATGACTGTCCAATTATTCAGTGATAGCTACCCGACCGGCTGTAGCGCGATGGTAAATGCATGACTGCCCGACACGTAGCTTGGTGGTAAATATGTAACTGCCCAACCGACCGTGGATTTGTGGTAAATAATGATACATAACTGCCGACCGGTGGTAACTGCCCGACCGGTCGTAGCACGGTGGTAACTGCATGAAGATGCATGTACATGTATCACTATATTATAAACATTAACATCTCTATCATATACCATAATAGGGACTTAGGGACTACTTAGACATGCTTGAATATTATTTAATAGGAATGAATAATATAG
>MDKI01155157.1:0-13185 GCA_005239505.1 Nicotiana paniculata | reverse complement strand
TATCGTTTAGGAGATCTTCTAGGCAGAATGGATACCCTTAGTTCGAAATTTCGATAGAAAAAAAATCAAATATTATACCGAAGCTACCTAATCAGCATTCGGGAGCGACAACTCATGTCCCCGTCTTTAACTTAAAAACTATGATAAAAATCACATGTTGTAATTACGGGTGCATTTCATGTGGCGTAATTATAATGTGTTTAAAAACAACAAGTGCACACCATCGTGATTTGTCCCAAGATAAATCCATAAATATCAAAAATTATTTACATACCCCATAAGCTAAAAATACCTCTTTTAGATGAAAAATCCCAAAATAAAGCCTAGAGAATAATCGAATATCGCTTCAAATAGGCATATTTAATCGCCATGGCCATAGTCATATAATCTACACTCGGGTGTGGCCATTCATGTCCCCGAATCTAACTCAAAACATTAATTGAATAAGCATGTTGTAAATCGCGGGTACATTTCATGTGGCGTGGTTTGCAACGTGTCCAAAAATAACAAGTGCACGTCAATCGTGACTTGTATTAAAATAATTCCATGAATATTAAAAAGCGGATAAAAAGTAAAAGCACAATAGGTTTAAAACATGTAAATAATTAGATAATTAGGCCAAGTATTAATAGTTAAGCGACCATGCTAAAACCACGGAACTCGGGAATGCCTAACACCTTCTCCCGGGTTAACAGAATTCCTTACTCAGATCTCTGGCCGCAGACAAATCAAAACAAAGTCGAAATTTCCTCGGTTTGGGATTTCAATAAAATAAATGGTGTCCCGGAACACCGTAAAAAATCCGGGTGGCGACTCTGAAACTAATAAATAAATCCCAAATCCGCATAATGTCACTTAAATTGGAGGAAAACTCCTGTATCCAACCCCGTGTCGGAAAAAGGAGGTGTGACATACAGCCCCTCGGGCAAGCCTCACAGTCACTCGTAAACAGCCTCTCGGGCATACCTCACAATCACTTGTAACAGCCCATCGGGCATACCTCACCATCACTCATACCTCCCGGTCACTCAGCACTCGGCACTCGCACTCAATAGGTACCTGCGCTCACTGGGGAGTGTACACACTCCGGAGGGACTCCTTCAGCCAAAGCGCTATATCAAGCCAAATCATGGGATAAATCACTCAGGCCCTTGGCCTAAATCAAACATGCTACGACGTGCAGCCCGATCCCATAATATTCTCACAAATTAGGCCCTCAGTCTCACTCAAGCATAAACCTCACAAGCAACTCGGGCTTTCAGTAATAAAAGGGAACTCAACCCCAAACAATGTTTATATGCATCAAAACAAAATAATAAAATTGATTTATGCAGTAAACATATATAACCATGACTGAGTATAGAATTTCAATCAAAAACAGTGAGAGGATAGTAAGAAAAAGGCCCCCGAGGGTCCAAACAGTACTGGCACAAGGCCCAAACATGACATTCAGCCCAATTTACAGAAACTCTTTCTAAAACACATAATCATTATATAATTTCAACATAATATGAAACTCTACAGTTGCTACGAAACGGATCAAATCACAATCCCCAACGGTACACACCTACACGACCCTCACCTAGCATGTACATCACCTCAAAATAGTAAAATGATACAAAATTCGGGATTTCATACCCACAGGACTAGATTTACAATCATTACTTACCTCAAACCGGTCAAATATCTAACTCGCGATGCTCTTGGCTCTCGACTTGGCCTCCAAATGCTCCGAATCTATTCAAATCAATATGTTATCATCAATATACGCTAACAGAATGAATTCCACATGAAAAACTATCAAATTAGGTCATAATCCCGAAATCAGCTCAAACCCGACCCCCGGGCTCACATCTCAAAATCCGACAAAATTTACAAAACTAGAAAGTCCATTCATTCAGGAGTCCATCCATACCAAATTTATCAAAATCCGACCTCATTTGACCCCTCAAATCCCCAAATCAAACTCTCCAATTCCCAGGCCCTAATCCCTCATTTTCATCCCTAATCTTCACTAATTACATGATTAAACAACGAAAAATTACCATAAACACGAGTATTAGGGCTCAAGTAACTTACCTCAATGAAAACCCCCTTGATTCCCTCTTCAAAACTCTCTAAAAGCTTCAAAATCCGAATAGCAATGGTGAAGAATACCCAAAAAATTGTGAAGTGTGCAATATATACTTTCTGCCCTGGCTTCTCACACCTGCAGCCTTTTCCTCGCACCCCTGCGACCGCACCTGCGGTCCAAGAGCCGCACCTGAGCAATCCACTTAACTCACTAGCCTTTGCACCTGCGCTCCAGGCCTCGCACCTACGGGCTCGCAGGTGCGGCCAAGCTGTGCACCTGCGCTCCTTCTCCAGCTCCTAAAACTCCGCATCTGTGCTCACCTTCCGCGCCTGTGACTCTCGCACCTACGGCTCCCCTTCCGCAGGTGCGGAAAACACTAGAAGTTCCAAAAACCAGCAGAAACCAGCTATCTCTCGAATACCAAAATCAATCAGTTAGCCACCCGAAACACACCCGATTCCCTCGGGACCTCAACCAACAATACCAAAAAGTCACATATCAACATATGAACTTAGTCGAAACTTCGGAACACTCAAAATAACATCAAAACACCAAATCAACCTCAGATTCAAGCCTAAGAACTTCTAAACTTCCAAATTCTGCAAACGACGCCGAAACTTACCAAATAACCTCAAATTTTTTACACATGTCAAAAATGACACTACGAACCTACTCCAGCTTCCGGAATTCCATTCCGACCCCGATATCAAATTTTGCACTACTGACCGAAAATCGTCAAATTTCCAATTTCGCCAATTCAAGACTAATTCTACCACGAACTTATAAATTAAATTCCGGACACGCTCCTAAGTCCAAAATCACCTAACGGAGGTAACCGAATGATAAAAATCCAAATCCGAGATCGTTTACTCATAAGTATACACCAGGTTGACGTTTCCAACTTAAAATTCTAAATAGGAGACTAAGTGTGTCATTCTACTCCGAAACTACTACGGACTCGAACCTACCAACCTGATACAACACAACACAGATGAATAACACATGAAGAAGCAGAAATGGGGGAAATGGGGCTATACTCACGAATGACTGACCGGGTCGTAACATCCTCCCCCACTTAAACATACGTTCGTCGTTGAACATGCTCAGAGTTGTCCCAAATCCATCAAATCGCCGAATAACCTTACCACGCACATACCCGGGGGTGATCCCACGTCACCCCATCCCATATAGGTCTGATAACACAGCATAACAAAAATTTCTTTATCCAACGCCCAAGCCTTAAAATCCAAATTTCCACATCCGAAATTTTCTATAAGATAAAAATCTCGTATCTACACACTGTATAAGTCTGAACAAGATATATCCAACCATAGCTATAAATCAAGATGAAATTGCATGATATCCCCATAATCCAAACACTCGTAGCGATAATTTATAATCACAGTGGCTGCTCAGAACAACCCAATTCCGGTAATAAACCTATTATCAAACAGAGACCCGTTCTAACACCTTCATATACTGCCAATGATAAAAGAAACACGCAGAAACCCATAACCATTCATTGGATCATTAAGTGATGGAACTCCCTCTCCTTAGATAGGAACTATAGCAAAATTTCTAAGCCGATCAGCATCGATAACCTCCCAAAAATACCGCAACCAGATGCGATAGCACCCATTCTAGGTATGATGACGTCATCTCATCCACACAACCACTCTAGTGACATGACGCATCAATACAACTTAAATACACAACCCGTGCAATCCATGCACCAATAATCAACCATTCCAAATGTACTCAAACAGGGAAAATGACATCAAACAAGAGAACCATCCTGCAAGATCAACGGGTATCACCACAACGCAATGCTAAGAATACCTCACACACCGTAGAACCAAAACACATGAATCCAACACACACGGATCATATCTTAACATAACTTCGCTGCAATGAGTGACCCCCATCCAAATGATGGTCCATATATATACCTCACTCCGCCTTGCTCAAAATCAATAACCGCGGAGAATCAGACGATACAATGCCACACGAAACTCAAAATAACATAACCAATAAGCCTCAATCATGCAATACCCAATTACTCATCTCACTAAAATTCCGCTATAAGACCACAATAGAACCGCACCATGTGTTCCTAAAACCAACGAATCATAACTCCTCGTAGCATGGAAGAGTAACTCATAACTCATTCCAGAACACAAATAATCCCAAAAACAAATGAACGACACGTCTCTCAACATTAGCACTACGGAGCAAACCAATCTTAATTGGTGCAAAACACCTATCCCAGTTGGGCCTACTAAGGAACCCCAAATCGATCCGATCATCCACAATAGACAATTAACCCTCCCAAGGTCCATAGTGAGTGTATCACAACCCACATTATCCTCTGACTAACCTTGGCTATGTCTCCATAGTCCACAACTATGAAAGCATCTACTCATTAGAGTTCTCAGTCTCCAAATCCATACGGCACATGAATCACCATATCCGATCTCAACTCCGCCGCCTGAATGTCTAATACTTCTCCAATACTCGATCATACCATGAGGGATACAACTATAATCCATATGTGTTATAAGGCAACATCTGAATATCTGCAGCCGGCCAACTAGGAGGGTGCCACCACACTAAAGAAGTATCCATGAATCCAAACACAGTGCCTCTTCTGAAACTTACATCTTCATCAAGCCATATCTAGAAGTTATCTTATCTATCTGGTCACCTGAGATCGTCCATGCTGCCTAAAAATTCCGAACCTTCCTTTCAAAACTGCACCGTGACCTTGAACCTGCATACTACACCTCACATCGCACTATTACGCCTCCATATGAAAGACACGACAAATCTCAAAATCCATTCTGAGTCGCAATCAACTACATACTCAATTAGCTAAGAACTTTCCCATTTGATTCCATTCTAGAGAAAATTACCATACGCCACATGCCCCACACACCAGTAGGAAATATACATCTCAAACCATGGTAGAGACCATCAAGAACTCTCCAAAATCCATTTGCATTTAACCAAACCGTCAAGACTGAATCCTCTAACTCAACCAAGCTACGCAAGTTGCCAAAACCCAAGAGCATTGCCACGAATCACACGTAGAACCTTACCACCTCATAAGCACCCAACGAACTGATCTTACTCATTACCCTACTGATCCAATCTACTACCAAGATGTCCTATTCTTTTGAGTTCCTTCTGAACTAAACTACCTTCAAATTAATCCTTCTCCTTGTCATAATACCAAATCCTCAACCAAAACTCACCACGTGAGACCCTAGCACAAAATCGAACCGCCCTAAGGCTCATAAGCCGATGTGTGTTCTCTTAAGCACCCCGAAAGTACCATAACTCAAATACTTACTCTGAAGAGACTTCCTATGAATTTAGGCTATTCTTTCCCTTTCCTGATATCGAAATGTAGAATCCACAATGATATAGAAATACCACAAAGCTTGATGCCTTCCAATGAAAATCTCAATTCCTATCCAGATACACATCCTAAAGATTCCCAATTTTTACATATAAACCTTGAATCCATCAGAACCATTCTCGAGAGTCATCCACTCTATGCAAATCTCAATTAAACTGACCAAACAGAACGGACGACCTGTACCCCATTTTCACACCAACACCCCAGGAAGTAATCCCCACTTCAAGAAATCGAGCAATCTTCTACTCCACACACACTACGTCCTCCACAACTAGCCACTCAATTATTCCATGAACCCCGCATACGCATAGAGCGAAGACCAACTTGTAGCCAGAAATTCCCTTACTCGGGTCATCCTCACTCTCAACACCTGCAGTCACAACTGACCCCCTAGCATACCCCAACTGAAACCAATATAATACCAAATCGTGCAATCAACTCATCGATAATAGAATCCCCCACTTGGATCAAAGCCATGGATCAAAACACACAATAATTCACAATGTTCATACTCCATTACTGCCATAATACCACAGTGAGATTCAACTACATCCTTCATAAGCTTACATAACACAAACCATCTAATATCTCAAATCATCTGCAAATATCGCATTCACCATTATAATACTCATGCCAACTTCCACAAGCGATCTAAACTCAAATTGCAACATATATCATTGCTGGTAAAAAAGAACTTGCTACAAAAAAACATAAGGACCACATAACCTCAGGGCACCCCGCAGGAGATAACCCCGCCAGCTTAGCCTCAAACTGATATCTCTCTTTACCCTTCCAAAATCACAGCCATTACGCAATCACTTTATCCTCCTGCATTCAAACACAACCAATGCCTATCCTCAAGGAATCACAATACGCGGTATAAAAACCTGAAGTTGATGGTAGAACTAACACTGGCTCTGTGGTCAAAGCAGTCTTGAGCTTCTGAAAGCTCTCCTCACACTCATTCGACCACCCGAATGGAGCACCCCTTTTTGGGTCAATTTGGTCAAGGGCAAACAGTAGATGAAAGTACCTCCACAAAGTGACGGTAGTAATCTGCCAAACAAAGAAAGCTCCTAATCACTGTGGCTGAGGACGATCTATGCCAACTCAACACCACCTTTATCTTCTTCGGATCCACATGAATACCCTCACTGGACACCACGTGCCCCCAAGAATGCTACTGAACCTAGCCAAAACTCACACTTGGAGAACTTTGCATAAAGCTTATCCTTCCTCAATCTCTGTAATAAAATCCTCAAATGTTGAGCATGCTCCTCCTGGCTACGAGAGTACACCAAAATGTCATCAATGAATACAATAACGAAGGAGTCCAAATATGGATGGAATACACTGTTCATCAAATGCATTAACGCTACTGGGGCATTGGTCAGCCCAACAGAAGAACTCATAACACAACATGAAGATCTACTTCACTCCACAACTAAAATACATGAGGGGTCCCTCAATAAACCCTCAACTCGAGGCCATACGTCAACTCAAGACAGAAGTCAAACACCCAATAGCTCTTGCTACATCTTCAAGAAACTCTTTTTGTCACATTCAAACAATTTGAATATATCTCA
Source organism: Nicotiana paniculata (assembly GCA_005239505.1). Classification (NCBI taxonomy): domain Eukaryota; kingdom Viridiplantae; phylum Streptophyta; class Magnoliopsida; order Solanales; family Solanaceae; genus Nicotiana; species Nicotiana paniculata. The sequence goes on along the minus strand of MDKI01155157.1, from coordinate 6,104 downwards.
CCATCTATCATACTCACCACATAGTCATCCAGTCACAAAATCCCACCAATAAGGACATAACGGGCATATAAGTCCCAAATGCACTTGCCCACACAATCAAAATCTCAGTACTCAAGCCACAGACAAAACCCAACTTCAAGTCCTCTAGACTGGCCCATCATTAACATGCAAAAATCACATCTGGCACCTCATTCATGGAAATCACAAGCCGTCGATGCACAACCGATACCGAGCGTTCACGTGCGCATTTGAATGCATGGAAGGAAATTCAAAGAGTTACGCTTCAGGCTGAATTAATGGATTCACATGACAAGAATTCCAGAATGTGAGATTTTTCCTAAGGGTTCCGCAACCTCTCGAAGATAAGTACAGACGTCTCCGTACCGATCCGCAAGACTCTACTAAACCTGCTCATGACTCGTGAGACTTATGTAACCTAGGCTCGGATACCAACTTGTCACAACCCAACAACTAACCCTGTCGTGATGGCACCTATCGTGGTACTAGGCAAGCTGACACAATTACCAAAATAGCCAATATGTTCATTTTAAAAAAAAATCTTAAAGTTGTTCAATATAAAACCTTCAATAAGGAGTTCAAATCAAAATAAAAGTGTGGAAGAAAAACAAGTCCGACATCGGGGTGTCACTAGTCATGAGCAACTACTACCACTGTCTGTGAACATCAAGAATAACATAGCCTGGGATCAATCAAGTACAACTAAGGGAAGATAAAGGAGGAGGAAAGAAAGGCTGCGATCGCCATGCAGCTACCTTGCTAACTCCGAGAATCTGCATCAGAAATAATCAACAACCCAACTTGCCCAGATACACAGGGATCTGCACACAAGGTGCAGAGAGTAACATAAGTACGCCAACTTGTAAGTAACAACAGTAAATAAAGACAGAGCAGTAAAACACATAAAGTCCACATCATGAAATCTCAGTAAAATACAACATGCTTTCAATCAGTATTTGAGTCAAAATCATCTCGTTCAAAATCCAGTTTCGGTGAAAAATCATTTAAAGACATTTTTCAACAGTTTTCAACAGAGGCTCAATGCAAAGGATATTAAAAGTGATGAAAATCATAAATATCCCCTCGGGCAAAACATCACTCCGATACAGCCCCTCGGACAAGCCTCACAGTAACTCATAAATAGCCCATCGGGCGTACCTCACAATCACTCGTAACAGCCCCTCGGGCATACCTAACCATCACTCATGCCTCCCAGTCAATCAACACTCGCACTCAGTAGGTACCTGCGGTCACTGGGGGGAGGGGTGTACAGACTCCGGTCGGGCTCCTTCAGCCGAAGCGCTAGATCACGCCAAATCATGGCATAAATCACTCAGATCCTCGACCTATATCAAACATGCCGCGGCGTGTGGCCCGATTCCATAATATCCTCACAAATCAGGCTTTCGACCTCACTCAGTCATAAACCTCACAAGCCACTTGGGCTTTCAGTAAAAACAGGGAACTCATCCCAAAACAACGTTTATATGCATCAAAATAGAGTAATAAAACTTAGTTATGCAGTAAACAGGTATAACCATGACTGAGTATAGATTTTCAATCGAAAACAGTGAGAGGATAGTAAAAAAAGGCCCCTAAGGGTCCAAACAGTACTGGCACAAGGCCCAAACATGGCATTCAACCCAATTTACAGAAACTCTTTCTAAAACACATAATCATTATATAGTTTCAACAAAATACGCAACTCTACAATTGCTACGGGACGTACCAAGCCACAATCCCCAACGTTGAACGCCCACACGCCTGTTACCTAGCATGTGCGTCACCTTAAAATAGTAAAATGATACGAAATTCGGGGTTTCATACCCTCAGGACTAGATTTACAATCGTTATTTACCTCAAACCAGCCAAATCTCTACCCCGTGATGCTCTTGCCTCTCGACTCGACCTCCAAATGCTCTGAATCTATTATAATCAGTATATTATCATCAATATACGCTAACAGAATGAATTCCGCATGAAAACCTATCAAATAGGCCATAATCCCGAAATCGGCTCAAATACGGCCCCCGGGCTAACGTCTTAAAATCTGACAAAATTTACAAAACTAGAAATCTCATTCACTCACGGGTCCAACCATACCAAATTTATCAAAATCCGACCTCATTTGACCCCTCAAATCCCTAAATCAAACTCTCCAATTTCCAAGCCCTAATCAGCTCATTTTCATCCCTAATCTTCACTAATTACATGATTAAACAACGAGAAATTACCATAAACACGAGTATTTGGGCTCAAGTAACTTACCTCAATGAAAACCCCCTTGATTCCCTCTTCAAAACTCTCCAAAAGCTTTTAAATCCGAATAGCAATGGTGAAGAATACCCAAAAATTCGCGAAGTGTGCAATGTACACTTTCTGCCCTAGCGTCTCGCACCTGCAGCCTTTTCCTCGCACCCCCGCGACCGCACCTGCGGTCCAAGCGCCGCACCTGCGCAATCCATTTAACTCACTAGCCTTCGCACCTGCGCCCCAGGCCTCGCACCTACGGGCTCGCAGATGCGGCCAAGCTGTGCACCTGCACTCCTTCCCCAGCTCCCAAAACTCCGCATCTGCGCTCACCTTCCTCGCCTGCGACTCTCGCACCTGCGGCTCCTCTTCTGCAGGTGCGGAAAACACCAGAAGTTTCAAAAACCAGTAGAAACCAGCTATCTTCCCAATACCAAAATCAATCCGTTAGCCACCCGAAACACACCCGAGGCCCTCGGGACCTCAACCAACAATACCAACAAGTCACATATCAACATACGAACTTAGTCGAACCTTTAGAACACTCGAAATAATATCAAAACACCAAATCAACCTCGGATTCAAGCCTAAGAACTTCTAAACTTCCAAATTCCGCAAACGACGCTGAAACTTACCAAACCACGTCCGAATAACCTCAAATTTTGCACACAAGTCACAAATGACACTACGAACGTACTCCAACTTCCGGAATTCCCCGACCCCGATATCAAATTTTTCACTACCGACCGAAAATCGCCAAATTTTCAATTTCGCCAATTCAAGACTAATTCTACCACGGACCTCCAAATTATATTTCGGACACACTTCTAAGTCCAAAATCACCTAACGGAACTAATCGAATCATAAAGTTCTAAATCCGAGATCGTTTACTCATAACTCAACACCCGATGGACTTTTCTAACTTAAACTTCTAAATAGGAGACTAAGTGTCTCATTCCAATCCGAAACTACTCCGGGCCCGAACCTACAAACTCGATACAACACAACATAGCTGAATAACACATGAAGAAGCAGAAATGAGGGAAACGGGGCTATAACTCATGAATGATCGACTGGGTCGTTACACTAATATTTGAAATTTCAATTATATCCTTTTATTATGAGTTGTTATGCTTAATATTATAAGGTTCTTTTTGTAAACCACATTATATTCATGTTTTTATAATAAATATAGATATCTTGCATCTTAATTTTCTTAATATTTAGGGTATTGGAATGAATTAAAGTTTTAGTTATTGAATTTTACATAATATTTGACAACTACACTCAATAACTATTATGAGTTTTAAATGTATTTTAAATGAATTATCATTATTTTAAATGATTGTACACTCAATACATTTTAACTTCTTTCTAGTTACTTCTGTTTTTATATGTATTTTAAATGCATTATCATTATTTATTTTTCTTTATTTTTGAGAATATTCCAACAAATGACAACTCTCTATAGTTTTTGTATATTAAGTTATTTGTTGTAAATATTAACTTGACATTAGTTATTTTTAAAATTTATATTAATTATTATTTTGTATTTTTTGTAGGAGCTATAAGCCAACCTCTTCATTCCTAAAGCTATGATCAAAAGATTCAGATTTTTAATTTGTATTATTTGTAAATTATCATAATAAAAATATTTTTTACTTGTTTGTTTCGTTATCTAAGAATATTCTTATAAAAGTCTGAGGACTTTCATTTGGCAGGATTTCATTATTTATTTAGCTAGCTAAGTGAGATCAATATTCATAGTGAAAGTTATATATCTTGTTTTTATTTTATAATTCAAACACAATGTACAATACTTATCTATTTATTAAACATTATTTATTCATTAACATGGAAAATATGTGCAAAGCGCATATCCTAAGACTAATTAATTTAAAAGTACTTTTAAGTAGTTTAGTGTTTGACCGAGCTATTAAAAAGTACTTTGAAATACATTTTTCGGAAAAAATACTTATGGGAAAAAGCTACATGACACACTTTAGGAGTAATTTTTTTGTAAATAGATCGTTTTACTAACTAGAAAGAACTTGTAATATCATACATATGCCAAGGCAAATCTCTGCTTCTATATAGAACTATAATTTCCTACATTACAATTCACCACTTCTTATAGTCAGTAGTAATAAATCTTGCTGTCAGACTATCCTCTAACAGTGAGGTAATAAATCTTGAAATTCGTCTTAAACAGTTAGAATATATTAAACATTAAACTAGAAGGTTACATAGATTCCTGAAGAAGTAATTTCTTTTCTCTGATTCTTGAGAAAATACAAGGGCTTTGATCTGGTTCTTGTTCCTTTTATGTAGTTTTTTGTAGTGTTTTATCTCCCATTTTAGGCTATCTCACCAACAGACTTTTTTTTAGTATTTTCTTCTTAAAATTACATCAATAGCATCTTTGTGATAAATTGATTTAATTTGCTCAACCAAACCTGTTTTCCAGTGTCATTCTTGCTAAAACTTTGATCCAGAAACCTTCTCATGTGTCTATCACTAAAATTGAAATCTATAATCAGCTCTAAACGTCTCTTCATGGATGCAAATAAGTGAATGTCTACCGGGAACTGGATGTATAAGAATATCATTTCATATGACTTACTAAAAACTTCAGAATAGCTTCTTTGAATTTTCAAATTTTATAAAGTTCATATGTAAAGCTAGTAGCGGAGCCACATTGACACCCCTTCGTCGGAAATTACATTATTTTGCTAGATAATTTTTTTTATTTTATGTATATTTACTTTACATTGACAATTTCCTTGACTTTAATTATTTATATTTTGACACCTCTTGATGAAAATTCTGAATCCGCCACTGTGTAAAGCCATTACCCTCTTAGACTAGGACATTTCCAATAATCCAACACTTTGTAACACTTGGGAGGGATAAAACAGATAGTATGGCATAATATGGCAGAATTCAGTTAGTCGGGCTATAAGGGAATCAGGAGAAAATTTTGAATCGTGGGTATAGAATCCGTTACATGTATGTAAGACCTACTAGTCATGCAATTTGAGATCCGTAACCAGACAAAAGTAAACTCTCTTCTAACATTACAAGATATGGCAGCAAACAATGAAGTAACTACGTACTCATCTTGATTCTGTTGGACAGAGAGAAGAGAAAACAAAGACAACAAACAATGAATGAAAGAAAGAAATTTCGAAATTGTTTTAGTTTTAATTCTAATCACATGAATACAGATAACAAACTATGCCTACATAATATATAGGCTAAGAGATAAACAAATACCCCTAAAATATAGGACCTGTAATCCACAATGACACTTCATCAACAACACTTATTAAACTTGAGTAAATATGGGAAATTACTTAACTGAATCCTAAAGACTAGTTCTACCAAACTACCCATAACCCAATTTATTTGGTCCTACTCAGTAGAGTATTGAATCACACTTCAACATTCCCTCTTGATTCAAAACTGCAAACACCAAACAGTCCTCTGAAATAGCAGAATTTCTCCTTTGATAAAGCCTTCGTCAATACATCAGCCAACTGCTCGTGTGTGCTGCAATATTCCAGCGATATCTCCTCTTTTGCTACCAAATCACGGATAAAATGATAACGAATATCAATATGCTTCGTCCTGCTGTGGAATGTTGGGTTCTTTGTCATGGAGATAGTTGCTTTATTGTCACAAAATATCTCTGTTGCTCCCTTCTGCTCTTGTTGAAGATCTGCTAACACTCTCCTTAGCCATACGGCTTGACACGCTGTTGAGGTTGCTGTAATGTACTCAGCTTCTGAGGTTGACAGTGTTGTTGTAGCTTGCTTCTTTGAACTCCAGGTCAC